>JAPJBO010000735.1:0-115644 GCA_030068145.1 Diplonema papillatum
TATAACAAGTGATTGCTTGTTATAACAAGTGTTTGGTTGCAATTTCATAAGGAACCTGGGGTTTGCACCTACCTACGAGAGAAAATCAGTGATCTGCAAGACACAAGGCTCCACCTGGTCCAGACAAAAATATCGGGGAGTTTCGGGGAAATTCGGGGAGTTTCGGGGTATTTCCTTTGTGACGACCACTTTCCCTGCAGCCGGGGAGGGGGCTACGCTATTCTGGCCCTACCTTGCGCAGAGCGGTCCCGTGTTCGGTTATGCCCCGAAGACGAAGATAGAGGCTGAGAAGGAAGGACAGACTGGGAGGTACAGTTTGACACGTTTTGACACAGGTAGCTACAGGATCCGCTGCGGTAAAGAGAGCAGGAACCGTTCCACCAGAGGTCGTGCGGGTACAGAGACGATGCTCGTGCTCGAGTCGCAGTTGGGGACGAACAGGCACGCCTTCAATGATGAGGTCTGGGGGATGGACGTATTTTCCACGTATGGGGAGGAAAGGATCGGACGTGCTGGTGGAACGCCTTCGAAGACGGCACCTCCGGCAAGAAAGGGCAGAAGAGGGTAAATTTAGTGGGCGGCGGAGACCCAGTGCATGGAGGTGGCGTGCCCAGGCCACCACCAAGGACGAGAGAGTGCGCACGAGACATCACAGCTTGAACACAAAGCGCTTCCCCAGCGTTGTACTTTGGACACCGAAGGGGAAGCTCGTCTTTACCCCTTGGATCTGCTTGAACCGAGCACGGCGATCGTCAGAGAGGCCGGGCACGGTGTCCGGTGAAAACGGCTCGATTTGCCTCGGCGAATTGCTCTTCCGGCTCTCCCCAAGAAGAAGACCCCTCCGCTTTCGCGACAGTCACGAGATACCAAACAAAATCGAAGGAAGGTGCTTGGTAGATCTCGCTCCTGCCGGCGCTTGCGCGAAATTAGCTGAATTAAACGCCCATTTTATTGATCCAGGTAATCAGCGACCCGCTGCAAGCCCTGCTTGTGCTCTAAGACTCAACTGGCGTCGGGGCCGCGCAAGGTTCTGAAGCCTCCAAAGCAAACCTGCCCGTTCCAATGCAAATTTACAGAACGCTACACCCTATGAACGAAAAATGAAACACATTCTGCCCAGGAGTGCAGATGCGGGCTCTGTCAGCAGTGAAGATGATGCCAAGTCATTCTACGATCCATCGAACATTCAACGCCTTGGGAGCATTATCATTGATGATAGGGTGAACGTCACCCCTCCGTATGCCCCCCTCACCTTCTTTCGCCTTTTGTACCGCATTCTGCGCCAGCTCCACCTACGATGGGAGCGCGGGGTCAACAGCTTCCGCTTCGTTCTCCAGGTTCAGACCATCAGACCACCGCAGTTAGTAGTCGACGCCAGACACATTTCTTTGATGCGCATCGAACTGTAGCAAAAGGTTGACACCTAAGAACAACACAGACCGAATGTTCCTTTTGTCCGGCCGTACCATCCAGACCTCAACCACTTCGCAAGCCGAGGCATGCACGACATTAAGTATGTACCGAATGCTACCTATCACAGCGCAACTCCGAGGTTTGGTAGTTGAAAATTCTCAAATTTAGCTCTATAGCGAGCTACCCCGCTTTTCTGGGAAGGCCATAGGTACCCCCAATCGGGACATTTCTTTCACGATTTTTTCCCAATACAGTTCAACAGGTACCAGGAAAGCCTGCTACACGGGAGCCACGAGCCTGCGGGTCAAGTGGCTACCGATTTCCCAAACTAAAGCATCAAGGCTTGGCGCAACTTGGGGCTTGGCGCTCGTGCTGAACACAAGCTCGTCGAGACGGTCAGCCGCAGGGCAGAGCGCGCGGGGTTGTGGCACCGTGCTGCCTCCGACTCAAGCTTTGCAAGCTGTGGTTGACCGTCACGTTCCTGGACCAGGAGCGGCCTATTTCTTTTTTTCTCTTCTTCCTCTTTCACACACACATAACGTGGGCGGCGCCGAAGCTTTACCAGCTTCCACCATTTGCCCACTTAACCATGGTTAAGAAGACGACTGAAAGCACAGACACAAAGATAGCTCAAAGCAATTGCAGAATAACACGAAAAGCCTCCAGGCAAAAACCCGTTTTCACATTTCTTCTTCCCAATAAAATTTGGGGGTTTCTGCGTAGCCAATAAATGACGGTTCGCAAAAACATACACAATCCACAGAGTCGTGCACAAGGTGAACACAGGCCGCCTCAGGTCGCTGATCCCTTCGTCACCGCTCCGAGTCGCGATCATCTCGTCGAACTCGTTGTTCATATGTGATCTATCAGGCCCAACAAAGCGACTGCTGAAGCTTTCGAAGATATCGCAGATCTTCACGCAGATGGACGGCGGATCGACGTCGACACCGGGGCTACACATACTCATCAAGGTGCCTACCGAGCACGATTTGCTGCTGACAATTCCCCCGGATCCGCGCAATGATGACTCACGTGATTTCATCGAAACCCTCCGTGCGGTGTGGTCCGTGGACAGGTACCGCACTTTCTTCATCGTATTAGCTTCCCTGCACCACGGTCAGGAACCAGGCCGAGATCCTTAGTGCAGGCGTTATGACGCAGACTGCCAATGTTGCCCGAGCTGCGCGATGAATGCGTCTACAACTCACCATCAGGTATAAGCGCCGAGGGGACAACTTCCAGCTCCCCCTGACTGCGGTGGCGAAAGGTAAGAAGATTGAAAACTACGCGCAGCTGGAGGACCTCACAGAAGCGCAGGCGAAGCAGAAGTGTAAGTCATGCCTGATAAAGGATGCCGAGTTATCGGGAATTCACGACCAGCTTCTCGATCTTACCCGCAAACACGGACAAGCCGAAGAAGAAGCGGGGAAAGTGGCGGGACTCCAGGCCGACGTAGATCGCATGCGGCACTTGACAGCTCAAGCTCATGTCGGCCGAGATATGTACAAAGACAAGTGTAAGCAGCTAATGTTAGCAGTTGACACCGTGCATGAGGAGCTTGACGAGTGGCGAGACTTTGCTGAGGTTCTCGTAAAGCAGATCCAGCTTCTCAACGCGCCGAACGACATCCACTATTTGTGCCACCCGCGGAGAGTCGCGCAGCTTGAGTGGCGCCTGGAGCAGGCCGACTTCTACAAGCAGGCATACCTCGACTTGAAGGCGCAAAAACCGGACCTTGACATGTCGATGGACCGCATGACTCCCCAAGACTCACCAGCCCCCAGCGACGATTCTTTTATTCTTCCAATGGATGATGATGAACGAAATACGCTCAACCTCGATACCAGCACGGCCAGCATTCCGCAGCGCCCTAACATAGCCGATCTCATCGGTCAGATGCAATCGTCTGCGAGCTCTCCGACCAGCAAGTCTTCGAATGGTGTCAACAGAGCCATGCGCTCCTTCGCAGACAATATGAAACAGGTCGCGAAAAATGCAAGGAAAATGGACAGCTAGTCAATGCCCGATGCCCTGTCACCGGCTTCTGAGAAGTACCTCCCCCAGGCCGTAACAGCATCACTGGGCTGACACGGCGGGGAGGGGAAGGGAAGGCCCTCGTAGCTCAACCACCAAGGGTAGTGTTGCGAACGCACCTGAATCTGCTGACGCAGTGACGTTTCGAGCGAATAAGAAGGTTCAAGAACGAACAAAATGTTGTCCGAGGACACACATTCTCGCCCTCTGGGTCCAACTCCTCCGTGGCGTGGTACTTCTGATCAACTGTGCCTAGGCGGTGGCCTCTTTCAGTCGCACGGGAATCTAATCTGTGGGCTTCAGTCCCATGCTGCCCCGCTTATGGTCCTTCACCGCCGACCACCTCCGCACACACGAGGTCCCGTCCCTGGCCCCGGCGACCGCCTGCAGTCAGGGCAAAGTTCGACTTATACGCACACGTGACACAACAAACGCATGCAAACCATACATCAACCAATGCATACCAACTCTTCTAGCCCGCCGCCGATCGAGAGCGAGTACTCGCGCTTTCTTTCTTTCTTTTTTGTGTCTAACAAACGCAATTTGGCAAGAACGAAAACCGATCGATGGCAACGTTACGATCCTCACTCCGTTAGATGAACAAAACAGAATTGAAGACGTACAAAGGGGGCAGTTCGTGAAAACGCCGCTGCCATCCATACGTGACGAAGCCTACACAGAAAGCAGCGCTCGCGGGTCAAGCCCAATAACCTGAGTATACCAGAATGCGAAAGGATCGACCGAGAACAACGCTTGCGGAAGCACAGTATTATGATGACAATCATGGCAAACACACCAGTATCACTGTCTGACCTTGCCACCTTCGAGCTTTGCATCACGCGACGGTGACGAAGCAGCGTCTGGAGCCAGTATACGCGGTAGAGAAGGATATATTACCGGTAGCTCCAAAAATGACCAACAATGCAGATGGCGGGGAAATCACTGCAAACGCAAGAAAACAACCAACCAACCCGTCAACCGATACACCATGTGCAAGCGCAAAATAAACCCAGGAAACGGGGCTTGATAACCGGGGGGGCAGGCGTGAAAGAAACAAAAAGGAAGATGTCGGCCGAGGACGAGCACTTGGAGGAGGAGCACGAGGAGTACGAAGAAGCCGAAGAGGAGGTGGCGGAGGAGGAGCCGCAGCACGGCGAGGAAGAGCATGCCCGCGACCGGTCCGCGCCGGAGCCGGCGCCCGTGGAAGAGGAAGAGGACCTCTCGAAGCACGAGATCGACGAGCTCCGCGCGGCGATGGAGCGGTCGGCGGCGGCCGCGCAGTACGACGACATGAAGGCGGCGTGCAAAGACCAGAAGCAGTCGATGGTCCGCTGCGCCGGCGTCCTCGCGAGCCTCGCCGGGCAGCTGAAAGCCGACGGGCGGACTGTGCAAGACCGCATCGCGCAGAAGAAGAAGGACCGCGAAGAAATCAGGACCCAGCAGGTATCCATCCCCCGCCCGATGCAAGGCGCCCCTCCCCCCGCGTTCAAGAGCGAAACCAGAGACAAAGAACACCGCGATGAAAAAAAGAATAAAGAGGAATAGTCCCTCAAGGTTCCAGACCCTACCTGCGGAGTCTTACACTCCCTGCGACCCTTTTTCCCTTTCCCCTATTTTATTTTACACTTTCTTCGACGAAGACTTGATGCTAGCATCAAACATGCATGCGAGGCAGCGTTCTGCCTACACACTAAACTAAGTTTTCTCCCCCCACGAAAGAAACACAGTAGTGAGAAGAGAAGAGAACGAGTGTAAAAGAAGCTGGCAGTAGCACAAACTACCGGGCCAGCGGAGACCACCGCAAAAAGATCTCTACTGTTTCCTTATCCCTCAAAACCAGCACCAATAACAACGTCCCCCCACGAAAGAAAGAAGAAAAATTGGAAAAAGGACGAAAAGGAACAAACATTGCATTCCCGCGAAGAAGACTTGATGCTAGCACCAATCGCACGAGAGGCAGTGTTCTGCCTAAAACATTAAGATTTCCACACCCCTTTCTTATTTTCGTGTTCCTTTTCTATCCAGCATCTTCTCTCTGAAAGACTTGATGCTAACATCAATCGTGCATAGAGGCAGTGTTCCGTCCAAACATAACTAAAGACTACACTCCACGAAGCAATGTACTTGGTGTGGGTCACAAACATGGACATGGCTAGCCATAACCCATAACGAAAGCGTGCACCAATACCCGTAACCATATAGCCCTTTCTTGCTCAAAGAGAACCCATTCATCAACGGTCACACGGAGACCCTAAACCCCGGAATTTTAAGCGAACTTTAACTCTAAAACCAGTGTTTGTTCGAAAAAGGAGGACTCCTGGAGGCTAATCCTGCAGGGAATACTTGACTAAACTCCTTGAGTTTGTGCTACCACGATTGTGGGAGTCGGGAGAACCTAACACATCGACCCCCCTTTCGAGAGAAAGGCGAAGAATAACTTTAACTCTAATAACAGTACCTTCTTTTTCCATCTGGGTTGTCAGCTGCGACTCAAGACTCAACTACACTCCAGTCCGTAACTAATCAAGTGATATCTTGTGAAATTGTATTTTGTGAAGAGCTATTTCGCGAAGCCTAAGGAATTAATTATTTTTTCTGACGGGCGCTTCTGGGGGGTTTTTATTTGTTTTTTGCTGGAGTCTGGTGGTGGGCCCGCAGCAGCGTCACCTCCCCTAGCGAGCTCTCGGATCAAGCTGCGTCTGATGCAGCTGTTGTATGGATCGCCTACATACACTCACTGCGCTTGCCTTCATTGCGAAGGTTACTGCTGCGGCCTTCTGGGCAGCTGTGTCAGGTCAAGTAGCGAGATCTGGGGCTGTGATGGCTGAGTGCACACCTAAGCAGGGCTGCATCATCGTGTTGTAGCCGTGTTGTGTATAAGGTTTCGTGAGGGCCTGGTCAACCACCTCATCACTGTAGGGCACAAACCTTTCGCGACCGTGATTGGACAGTCGGGATTGCCGGGGGCGGGTCTCCATGAAGAATTGTAAAGCAAGACCTGCCCCCTGCGCCTGCTGTCCCCAGCTGCTTCGGCAGACGACACATACTACTACTACTACTACTTTGCTGGAGTCTGGTGGTGGGCCCCCGGTCCGGCAGGCCACAGTGCGGTTGCGCGGGTGTAAAAGCCAGGTGAGAGGGAGGCAGAACAACCACGCAGCAATCGCATATACCCCAGCTGTGCGAGTACATGTGCAGCCCGGGAACACACGGGACAGCAGCCGCGCCACGCGCCTTCGTTGCTCCCCTCGCGAGCGCGGCAAATCGATTGGCCGCTACCGGCCACCCGAGACGGCGGGGTGTCAGCAGCGGCTTCGGGCCGCGCTGCCTGGGAAAACGTACTCGTTGTGCTCGCGCTTGTAGTTCACGCACCTGGACACCACAGCGGTTTTGTTGGGGTGCTCCGCATTCCACGAAAGCACGATGCCCGCTTGAACGACACCGAGCGGTTCGGCGCGATCGGTGCTGACCTTGATATCAGCCGGGGGCTGTACACCATGCTGATCTGCTCGTCCGGGTGGAACGTCGCGAGCTCCGCGTCCACACCTGCGTGGCCAGATCGTACACCAGCACCGCGTCGTGGTTGCCCACGACGGCCCTGCCGGCGATCGGGCCGGTGCTGTTGTTTTTCATGTTGACCTGGTAGGCGGACGAGCCGACGAATGCGTCGTCTCCTTTGACCACCTCACGGATGAAGGACTGTCCCTCGTCCATGGTCCGCCAGATCGCCGCTTTGTTGTCGTCGGCGATGCCTCCAATCCGCAGCGACACATCCGTCACCGGGTGAATGTGATCAATGAGACGAGCTTTCGCGTGCACCGCGAAAACCCTAGTCAATCCAGTGTCGGTCGTGTGGAAAGTGCAAGCCTTCCCGACGGGAGAGCCTGTTCGTATATGTACTTTCGACGATCTCTTGGTCCTGCCGGACAGCTGCCAGCGCAAAGAGCGGGTTCAGGGGGTGCTTTTGGGGGTCTGTAAATCATGAACATGTGTTTTGCGAATTTCTGTTTCGTGAAAGAATTAATTATCTTTTCAAGGATTTGGCGGTCTTCACTGATTAACTACAGACTGGAGTGTATTCGTATCCTTAGCTATTTTCCATCTGTTGTGTCCGCTCGTTGTTCTCAGCTATTTTCCATCTGTCTTTTGTCAAATAGCTGCGACTCAGCTTTCGTTCGCATCCTCACATCCTCAAACCCGTTCCATCTCAGAGTGATTTGCGCTCGTCACTCGAGGCGCTTTCGGGCGATTCAGCGGTGAGGCGGGTGCAGCAGAAGAGGGACAAGCTCGAGCAGGAGATCGAGGCGTGTGCGCGCGCCCAGCAGATCGTCGACGAAGCGGTGGCCGAAGGCAAGCAGCCGTTCGACTGCAACGACGTCGGGACGCGGTACGCGCGGTTCCTCGCCACCCGTGGCGACCTGCTGGTCAAGGCGTGCGCGCAGAAGGTGCACTACAAGTGCCTGCGGGAGTCCAAGGCGTCGACGCTGCGCGGCCGCGACCTGCCCGAAATCCAGGCCGAGATCAAGGAGACCGAGGCTGGTGCGGGAAGCTACGCGAGCATCATCGAACGGCTGGAGATCGACGCCCGCGAGCTGTCGGCCGCCGGCTGGGGCCACGACATCGACCTGGCCGCGGCGCAGGCAGAGGTCGACGAGGCCGCGCACGAGTTCGAGCGGTGGCGCCTCGCGGTGCTCGCGGAGCAGGACTACCGCAGGGACCTCGAGAAGCGGTCCGAGAGCTTCATGCAGCAGCAGCAGTCGCTCCTCAGCTGGTGCAACACGCAGCAGCGCAACCTGAAGGAGCTCGCCAACGGCGACGACATCGTGGTATGCGTGCCTTCGGTCCTTTTTCGTAATACCGTAATTGGAATAATGTTGAACTGGGTTAAAGCTGGAACGGGTAAATGACAGACCCGGGGGGTAGTCACGTGCGTGACTGCACCAGCGGTGGCCCTGCAGCCTCCTACGACAGCGGCATCTAGGGGTCGAGCTGAGTATTGAGCACCCGAAGGCGCGGGCAAGCACCAGCGTCGTACCGGTTCAACATGAATCCAATTACGGTAATAACAATTGATTGCAAACTCGAAAGAAAACGCCGGCAGCGTGTTTGGAAGGATTATCCTGACGATCACGTTCACTCACCAACAGGCTAACTTCCCCCGGCACGTACAAACAAACAACGCGCCTACTCTTTCTTTTGTAACAACAGGAAAAAACCGGCCGCAGTGCGCCTGCTCCAGTGTACCGAACCACCGAAACACTCTGCACATCGCTGGTAGTCGAATTCTGAATAAACTTTGACGATTCGCTCCAAAACGGTCCCAGCACTATTTGTAAACTCGAACGTGAACACCGAACAGCGTGATTTGGGAGGAGATTGGCCCAGCGATCATGTTCGCTCGCTACAGGAGTCACGGAGACAGCCTCTGGGAGGACGCAAGGCCCTCTTCCGGAGAAGTCACAAGGACCGTCTCTGGGACAGGGCACAGGGCCCTCTTCCGGAGGAGTCACAGAGACAGCCTCTGGGAAGGACGCAAGGCCCTCTTCTGGAGAAGTCACAAGAACCGTCTCTGGGACAGGGCACAGGACCCTCTTCCGGAGGAGTCACGGAGACAGCCTCTGGGAAGGACGCAAGGCCCTCTTCCGGAGAAGCCACATGGGCCGTCTCTAGCAAAACCAACTCATCGATCACTTACAGGAGTTCTGCTCGCGGTTGAGAGATCTGGTTTCCAGAATGGAAGGGTACATCACCGTCCTCGGCGATCTGGCAGAGGTATGCCCATCCATGGCTTTTATACGCGCTTGTCGATAGATACATGGCGCACCGTTCCAACCTTCGTCTGCCATTCGACAGGATTGGATCAATGTGGCAACAGCGAGCTCAGTTTTCTAGAACCCTGCATGCGTGTCAACTTCAGCAACAATTCATGCGTGCAACCTGCGAGCTCAATCGTCTAGAACTCACTGCGCCCGTGCACGTAGGCCATTGCGCGCAAGCCTGTCAACTTCAGCAACCCACGTATTCCAACAACGAGCTCAAGTCTCTAGAGCTCAGTGTCCCCCATTGCACGCACGCCAACTGTCAACTTCCGCAACTCCTATGTGCCAGCAACGACCTCCTGTCTCTGGAACTTCCTGCCCCCCCCCCCCCCCCCCCCCCATTACGCGCATGCCAACCGACTGTCCCCATTGCACGCGTGCCAACTTCGGACAAGTTCAGCAACATGGCTCTAGAGCTCACTGCACACCCTTGCATGCGTGCCGACTGTAAGCTTTAGCAACCCACGCTGTGCCAACAACGAGCTCTACTCTCCAGAGCTCACTGCCCCCCCCCCCCCCCCCCCCCCGTGAATTACTTTTTACCCCCGACACGTACTTTCCACCCCCCGAAAAACGGGGGGTAAAGAGTATAAATCCGGGGGTATAGAGTATAAATCGGGGGGTATAAATCGATGTCGGGGGGTGGAAATTGTTGTCGGGGGGTGGAAAGTACTTTTCGGGGGGTGGAAAGTACTTTTCGGGGGGTGGAAAGTACTTTTCGGGGGGTGGAAAGTATTTTCGGGGGGTGGAAAGTATTTTTCGGGGGGTGGAAATTTTTTGTCGGGGGGCGGAAAGTTTTTATCGGGGGGTGGAAAGTACTTATCGGGGGGTGGAAACGTTTCGTCGGGGGGTGGAAAGTACTTTTCGGGGGGTGGAAAGTACTTTTCGGGGGGTGGAAATTTTTGGTCGGGGGGTGGAAAGTACTTTCGGGGGGTGGAAAGTACTTTTCGGGATTTTCGGGCAAACCCGAAATCGCAAACCCGCATACCCGTTCCCGCAAACCCGCATACCCGTTCCCGCAAACCCGCATACCCGAACCTGCAAACCCGCAAACCCAAACCCGCATACCCGCAAACCCGCATACCCGAACCCGCATACCCGTTCTCGCAAACCCGCATACCCGTTCCCGCATACCCGAACCTGCAAACCCGCAAACCCAAACCCGCATACCCAAACCCGCATACCCGCGTACCCAAACCCGCAAACCCGCATACCCGAACCCGCATACCCGTTCTCGCAAACCCGCATACCCGTTCCCGCAAACCCGCATACCCGAACCTGCAAACCCGCAAACCCAAACCCGCATACCCAAACCCGCATACCCGAACCCGCATACCCGTTCCCGCAAACCCGCATACCCGTTCCTGCAAACCCGCATACCCAACCCGCAAACCCGCATACCCGAACCCGCAAACCCGCAAACCCGCATACCCGCATACCCAAACCCGCATACCCGCGTACCCAAACCCGCATACCCAAACCCGCATACCCGCGTACCCAAACCCGCATACCCGCATACCCGCATACCCGAACCCGCATACCCGTTCCCGCAAACGCGAAATCGCAAACCCCGCATACCCGCAAACCGCAGACCTGCAGATTGTGGCTGGAACTGTTTTTGCAAATACACACAGCAAATCAAAGAAAGGGGGGAAAGGTGGAAAATGCAGATCAAACGGGAGTAAAACGTGTACACGCTTATCCGACTCTTGACTTACTATGCCGTGTTCTGAAAGCTGTCGAGGGGCCCCTCCATAGGTTCTCGCATGATTCGTTCGCCTTTGTAACACTATCCGTTTGTAGTACGCTTCGCAATTGTGTTCTTGCACTCTAGCCGAATGGCGGGTGGCGGATTTCCGCGCTCGGGCGCAAGACACAATTATGCTGCTTTTGCAGTGCAAGCCGAACCCGGTTCGCGACTTCGGTTGCGGTAAAGTGTTACAAAGTCTTCGGCTTTCAGATCCGGATACGCGTATGCAACAGATAGTTAGAGGTCACTTGAAGGATACCCGTGTGCAGCGTTCGAAAGAGTTTGCGTATCTGGTCGGGGGGTGGAAAGTAGTTTTCGAGGGGTGGAAAGTACTTTTCTGGGGGTGGAAATTTTTTTGTCCGGGGGTGGAAAGTACTTTTTGGGGGGTGGAAAATTTCCATCGGGGGGTGGAAAGTACTTTTTGGGGGGTGGAAATTTTTTGTCCGGGGGTGGAAAGTGTTTTTCGGGGGGTGGAAAGTACTTTTCGGGGGGTGGAAATTTTTTTTCGGGGGGTGGAAAGTACTTTTCGGGGGGTGGAAATTTTTCGTCGGGGGGTGGAAAGTACTTTTCGGGGGGTTAAATTTTTTGTCGGGGGGTGGAAAGTACTTTTCGGGGGGTGGAAAGTACTTTTCGGGGGGTGGAAAGTACTTTTCGGGGGGTGGAAAGTACTTTTCGGGGGGTGGAAAGTACTTTCGGGGGGTGGAAAGTACGTGTCGGGGGTGTTGAGTACATCACCCCCCCCCCCCCCCCCCCCCCTAGCGAGTCGCAGTCACAATCAGGGCGAGTGCCCTGAGTTTTTTAACTGATTGCTCAGACACGGTTGTAGGGGCCTTCTCCCCGTGACGGATTCGCCTGTGCTCTAGTAGCACGGGTGGTCCTGGCTGTGACGAGCTACGAACTGCCGCCTGACAAACCAGACTCACACCGCAGTCCTGTCTGCAGACACTCAGGTTCCACGCTGATGATGGTCCGCCTTATGTGTCCGTGGCTTAAAGGACCGAAACACGGCGCAGACGGGACCAGTGCGGTGTTGAGCACATACCCATTCCGCACGTTCTTGCAATCCCCCCCCCCCCAATTGGACGCGTGCCAACTACGAACACAGGCGCACCTTCCGAACCCGGACGTGACGAAGTCGCTGGTGGACCTCAACCGGGCGTGGATCGCGGTGCAGGTGACGTCGTACGAGATGCTGCAGAAGACGCTGATGGAGCAGCACGCCAGCAGCGGGCTGAGCAAGGAGGTGGAGTGGATGGCGGACTTCCAGCGCGGGCCGCTCCAGCAGCTGCTGGAGGACGCGCATGAGCTGCTGGAGACGCCGGAGAACCCGAAGGAGAAGGAGGTGGTCGCGTCGGCGCTCGAGACGTGCAAAGAGCTGCAGAACGACTTCTCGACGCACCTCATCCTCATGGAGCATCTCACCGACTTCGAAGTCCGGATGGGCATCATCGACGACCAGTACTTCCCCATGATCCGAACCGTTCTCTCAAACCTCACCGAGCTGTGCCAAAAACTGCGACTCAGCCACCAGACCAACTTCAAGGGCAAACCCGAATACGACGCTGCGTACGCGGATTTGGAGAACTGGATCGGCGTCAAGGACACCGACACCACCGCTTGGGACGTCGCGAAGGAAAAGATCTCGAAGCTCATTGTCAACATGCAGATGTCGTGATGCGGACACAGCCGGAAAAAAAGAGTGCTGGCGCGAACACAAAGAAGCAAAGGTTGGACGTTTTGTCGAAGTGCGGGGGGAGCGATGGAAACGCTGCCCGCGCGCGATCCAAAGCGGAAACGGAAAACGGCGCCCCATCGATCGTGCGCGAAGTCAGTGCTGCCAAGCGAGTCGCAGTCACAACACCAGGGGCGGGGGCCCTGAGTGTTTTAACTGATTTCTCGGACACGGTTGTAGGGGCTTCCTCCCCGGGACGGATTCGCCTGTGCTCTAGTGACACGGGTGGTCCTGGCTGCGACGAGCTACGAACAGCCGCCTGACACAGACTCACACCGCTGTCCTGTCTGCAGATACTCAGGTTCCGCGCTGATGATGGTGTCCGTAGCTTAAAAGGACCGAAGCACGGCGCAGACGGGACCAGTGCGGTGTTGAGCACATCTCCATTCCAAAGCACGTCTTTGCAATCCACACCCCTTCTAGCCTCCGTCGAAAATATGCACAGGGTCGGTCTCGCCGTCGTCCTGCTGTTTGCAAATTCACGGTTCACCGCGCCATCGCGTTTTCCAATGCCCTAAGTATGCTCACCCGGTTCTGGATCGATGGCTGGCCAGCGTTGAACGCTGCAAAACTATTGTTACAGAGTGAGATATGTGGGGTATCGTGCCATCCTGTCTCGGCAATGTGTTCGAGCACGTACGGCAAGGCAAAAGTGCGACTCAGATGCGGAATGTGGCTGGGTGGCTGCTACTGGCCACTGCCGGCCCAACCAGTTCACGGCTTGGCGTGCGCTTCTTTCCGATGGCCTCGGCACCTCTGACCGTTGCTCTTCCATTGAGGCAAGCGAGCAAGAGGAAGACCAAAGTCGGGCCAAATAGCCGAAGGCTGCGGTGCTGAGCACGTACCTCCGTCCTGTTTGATTTGCTTCCAGGACACCTCCGTGAACAGTGGGTGGGGACTTACCTCTGCCTTTTTCACTTCGTTGGCGAAGTTGACCCGTGTCTCTTTTCTGTTTTTTTTCCTTAGGTGCCTTGTGCTTGAGCCCCACGCCCTTCTCCTCCTTGCGCACTCACGCGGCTCCCGCATCCTCACAGTGCGGCGAGAAGCCCGAATGCGCGCGCTCCATCGACGGAGTCAGTACTCCTCCAGAGGGGCGGTGGCAGGCCTCTTTCTTTCTTCTTCTTGGTTTCTTTGTTCCTTTTTCCGACGTTTTCTCCCGCGCCCTCCCGCCCGCCCCCTCCGCATCTTTCTCTTGCGGCTCCCACCCCTTTTCCTTTCTTGTGGACGGTTTCTTGCTTTCTTTTTGCTTGCGATGCCCGGTAACTGCCTCCTGAGAGGGCGGATTTGTTGCAGCCAAAGAAAAAAAGAAGAAAACAGGAAAAAAAAAAAAAAAAAAAAACGGCAGAACGGCAGCGGGTTACCACCGCATGCGGGGCCCCTGGGCAATCCGCACAAACAAAATGCTGCGCGCGCCGAAAAAGTGGTGCGGTGGTCGGGTAAGCCGTATTGACAGGGACGAGGGGGGCGGGGTAGGGGGGGGGGGGGGGTTGAACCCCATAGGACACGCGCAAAATAAACAGGTTACTGTATCACAGGGTTTCACTGGATTTGCGGGGATTTGCGGGTGTCACCCCTTATCACACTTTCACACACCGGATTTGCGGGTGCCGCACCGTGGATTTTGCACTGGATTTGCGGGAGTCCCCACACCCGACACTTTGACTGCACCGTTTACTCCTCCACCCTGTGCTCGAGTACTCCGTGTAGGGAGGAATTGTTTCCCTGAGGGGCTCAAGGACTCACGCGCGCTTCCCTTGTTGTGCACACAACAGCAGCACCGTGAAAACAACGTTCGCTTCTTTTCCCTCGCCGTGCTCCCGCACCATGCCTTCCCCCCTGTTCTTCGCCCGCCTTCCGTGTTGCTCGGCGTTCCACCACGCTCTCCCACCCCACCAAACACGTACGCAGTCCTTTCGTCGTCTTCCTTCTTCCTTCCGACCTTTTCTTCTTCTTTTGTTTCTTTTCTGTTTTTAAGGTCTTGTTTCTCTGTTTTTTTCTTTCTTTCTCCGTCTTTCTTGTAGTCTTTGTTCGCCCGGTCGTGCACCGGCTATTGATCCTGTTTCCGCGTTTGCCGTATCTTTTGTGCAGCGGGAGTCGAGATTCTCCGTCAAGATGCTAGCCGCCGCCATAGGGCGGGCTATCGCCAAAAGAAGGAGAGCCCGCGACACAACGTGTCAACACACGCCTGCCGTAGTACGGGACAGTAGTGGTAGGCGGTCTCAACCGTCAGTCAGAACGCCCCAGGCTGCGCCACCATCGGTGCAATCATCATCTGTGACAGGGCCGCGGCTCGCACCGCGCCTACGGCGTAACGACTTACGCAGTACGGGACAGTAGTGGGGCGACATACTCTCCGGAGAGATGGTCCCTGCACTCTAACTCGTCTCTCTCTTGACCCTGTTTCCGCGTTTGACGTATCTTTTGTGCAGTGGGAGTTGAGATTCTCCGTCAAGATGCTAGCCGCCGCCATAGGGCGGGCTATTGCCAAAAGAAGGAGAGCCCGCAACACAACGTGTCAACACACGCCTGCCAGGCGGTCTCGCTCGTCAGTCAGAAGGCCCCAGGCTGCGCCACCATCGGTGCAATCATCATCTGTGACAGGGCCGCGGCTCGCACCGCGCCTACGACTTACGCCCGCCGTAGTAGTACGGGACAGTAGTGGGGCCCGGAGAGATGGTCCCTGCACTCTAACTCGTCTCTCTCTTGATCCTGTTTCCGCGTTTGACGTATCTTTTGTGCACGCGGGAGTTGAGATTCTCCGTCAAGATGCTAGCCGCCGCCATAGGGCGGGCTATTGCCAAAAGAAGGAGAGCCCGCGACACAACGTGTCAACACACGCCTGCCAGACGGTCTCGCTCGTCAGTCAGAAGGCCCCAGGCTGCGCCACCATCGGTGCAATCATCATCTGTGACAGGGCCGCGGCTCGCACCGCGCCTACGACTTACGCCCGCCGTAGTAGTACGGGACAGTAGTGGGGCCCGGAGAGATGGTCCCTGCACTCTAACTCGTCTCTCTCTTGATCCTGTTTCCGCGTTTGACGTATCTTTTGTGCACGCGGGAGTTGAGATTCTCCGTCAAGATGCTAGCCGCCGCCATAGGGCGGGCTATTGCCAAAAGAAGGAGAGCCCGCGACACAACGTGTCAACACACGCCTGCCAGGCGGTTTCGCTTGTCAGTCAGAACGCCCCAGGCTGCGCCACCACTGGCTCGCACCGCGCCTACGACGCAACGACTTACGCCCGCCGTAGTAGTACGGGACAGTAGTGGGGCGACCGGATACTCCCCGGAGAGATGGTCCCTGCACTCTAACTTGTCTCTCTCTCTTGATCCTGTTTCCGCGTTTGATCGCAATCTGCCGCACAAAGGAAGGCAATCTGGCAGAATAGGCCGCTGTCCCGTGAACGAAAAAGAACGCCACCGTTATGAAACGCGTAACCGAGCGGGATGCCTCGGGATGAGTATTCATGCACTCGAGGTGTGGGTGTTTACACCCACCTCCTGCTACTCTTGATAGCGGGAACCGAGCGGGAAGCTCGGGATTGTTGCTGGCTTCTTCTGACATCTTCGCACCCGTTCTGAGCCGGGGTCTACGGCAGAGGCAGGCGCTACTCTCTCCACTCTTACCTACCCTTGCTCGGGTCTTAGGGTGGGTCTCTCCCACTTGGATTGTTGTCCCATTCCGCCCTAGCCTCTTCAATCATGAGAGAAACGGTGAAAACCAGTCAGGATACTTGCATACAAACGAAGGGGAAGAACACCAAAAAATAGTGAGGAAGGTGAGCCTGGCATTCTTTGATCCTGGATTTGCTGGAATCTCTTAGTAACGCCGAGTGACTGTCTACTTGCAACCCCGCCCCACCCCAAAGTCTCCTGGTGTTGGTGCGGGAAGGTGCTCCTCCTGCCATGCGCTTTGCTCGAATTCCCACAGTACACCATCGTATTGCACCACGCAGCAGAAACCACCACACCACGTAGCACCTACAAGGGTTATAGTGGGTGTGTGGTTTCACTACGGGTGTACATATCCACACACTTACTTATGTGGTGGTGATACGGTCCCAATACCACCTCAGGATGACCTCACAGGTCCTCGTCACGGGCTGCTACCAAGAGCCCAGCGGAAAAGCAGCAGAGGGCATCCTGGCTCAAGCATGAGTTAACGTCTGGCCCGACACAGTAAAGCTTCCTATCCCAGCCCCCCCGCCCCGACCGGGAGGGACAGGGGCGGTCCCAGGGCCTTTTCCCCACCCACCTATTTACGTGTTTCTCGTCGGCATCGCTACCGCGCTGACCTTACGAGAGCACATATGAGGGAGTCTCAAAAATGCCTTAGAAATTGTGCCCATTTTCAATTTGCGACAAAGGCGTTGCCACGCGGGTGTCCCTGACCCGTACCGTTCCTATACGAAGTTTCTGAGCTCGGATTGGCCACTAGATGACTCCCGCGAGGCTTCTATGTCGCCCAAAATCCGATTTATGGGGGTTTGTGTCCCCCCAAGCAGGAATTGCAGCACGTCGGAGAAAGTAGAGATTCTCCGTCGGCTACTCACTCCTGCATTTCTAGAATGCTGCTACCTGCAAGTTTCACTGAAATACAGAAAAGGGGGAAAAACAGGGGTCGAACGTACGATGGGGTAGCAGCCACCATGTGTGAGAGGATAGGCTATCCCAGGAGGTCACGGGGGACGGAGGGTGGGAACCCCAAATCTCCCGGACCTCGCCACTAAAGCGGCGGAAACAAAGCTAGTGAAAACCCCTAGTCCAGTTCAGCATTATTCCAATTACGGTACTAGCAAACTAAGCAATCTTGCCGGTTGCCCTTCATTGTATTGTGCAGGCTTAGAAGATGTAGGTAGCGTGTTTTTAGCGTCTATTTTTGGTGGTTGATCAGAATTCCCAACCTGCGGCTTGTGCAGTCTATCGTCACAGACTGTTGCTGCGTATCAAGTTCAAACTACCCTCGCGCGAGTGTAACAGGGGCCGCACGGCCTCGAATACAAACAGCAGGGAGGGTGGGAGCAAAAAGATTTCCCCCGCCAGCCAGCCCAAAGGAACCCGAAGTTACGTGGAATTCCCTCGATGAATCGCAATACTGATGGACAACGCCTTTGTCTCAAATTAAAAATGGGCACAATTTCTCAGGTATTTTTTACCTGCTGCGGTACTTTTTCTCCCTCCTACACGAGAAAAGCCGGGCAAAAAGAATCACTTTTTCTCCCGGTTTTTTTCCCGGATACTTCAATTTCACCAAAGGGCGAAACAAGGGCGGGAGGATCAGAAAATGCCGAAGAGAAAGCGTTCCCCGAGCGAAAGCAGCTCAGCGAGTGCCTCAGACGAACCCGAGCTACTTCCGGAGGCATCTAAAGAGCGCTATGTTCAGGTTTTCGCAGCGTTCTTGGAGCATGCGAACATAAAGCGACGCAAGAACGGCCGCCTGAGCCGCCAAGCACAAGAGAAGGACTTCATCGGCTTCCTTGCAGCAAAGCAAGAGGAAGGCTTCAAGAATTCGACCCTGTGGAGTTACTATTCCATGATCGGGGCATGCGCCCAGACAGAATGGAACATGGTGCTGAAAACAGAGTGAGAGTTCCCCCGCCTTTCAAAGCTGTTGAAAAAGTGGGACAAGTCGTATGTTCGGAAGAAGGCCAAGACGTTCACAGAAGCAGATCTGAACCGTTATCTCGCGCTCCCTGTCCCAGAAGACGACAACCGCCAGATGAAGCTCCGTGAAGCCCAGGAACAGCACAGCAAGTCGGGATCAAAAGTACCTTGCAGCAGGTACAAAAATAGCGTTTTACTAGTAAATAAGGTGCGTGTTCCTCAAACAAGTTTTTCTCCCTCGGTTGGGTTTTTCTCCCTCGCCTTCGGCTCGGGAGAAAAACCAACCTCGGGAGAAAAACTTGTTTTCGGGACACGTTTTCCCCCTCAGTTGAGTTTGCTCCCTCGCCTGACGGCTCGGGAGCAAAATCAACTTCGCGGGAAAAAAGCACTCTTGTTTACTAGTAAAAAATAGCTGTAGGTATCCACACACACGTAGCAGGAGCGTAGCAGCATACCAGCATGCATCACACACGTAGCAGGAGCGTAGCAGCATACCAGCGTGCATCACAGCACGTAGCAGCAGCACAGCACGTAGGCATCCACACACACGTAGCAGGAGCGTAGCAGCATACCAGTGTAGCACAGCACGTAGGTGGTGGTATCCACACACACGTAGCAGCAGCAGCACGTTAAGACGCACAAAAAGTTCAAAAGCAAACTTTAACTCCAAAAACCTAGACCCTGATGCAGCTAAAAGCATCTGCACAGTACCACGAAAAGCCTTTAGACAACCCCCGGTTGTTTTTCCTTCCGAACCACCGTCAAACCATCACTTCAATAACACCGCAGATTCAAAGAATCCAAAGAGACTCAGACCGAAGTCGCACCACCGACCTACAAGGACGGAACACAACACCGAGAGTCAAGAAAAAAAAGCAAAACAAATCAAAAAAACGGAAAAGAGAAAGAACTAAAACAACAACACAAAAAAAAAGCAAAAAGTCAAACCAGAAAGGACCGGTAGAGAGGCAGGATCTTTCGCCTCTGAATACTCTGCGGTACGCAGAGCTGTTCGATTGTCATATTTTCTTGATTCTTTCTACACACACTCACACACACACACCCACACGTATCAACACGCACACAAACTACACACACAGCTCTCTCCCTGCTGAGTGAATTCTTCTCCTTTGCCTCCTCTCGACCAGCGCAGCCAACCGCTAAAAGAGGAAAGGTCAAAGCGACCACCGCCACACACACAACCGAACCGAAAAAGAAGAAGAAGAAAAATACACAAAAAAGACACAAAAGGACTCCTCCAGACACGCAGAAGAGAGAAAAGATGGGAAACTGCAGCTCCGCCCAAGCGCCGCCCGCGAAGAGGACGAAGTCGGCGAGCTCTCCTCGGCAAACGCTGAAGGGTGATGACCGGCCCACACGGAAGGAGCTGCCGGCGCTTGAGAAGAGGAAGGCGACGATGGGGCTCCCGGTGAAGGCAGAGCCGAGCCCCGTGCACAGCCAGCCGGCCCAGACCGACGCCGGGAGCGTTGCCGGGACGTCTGTATCGCCCGCGGGGGTGGTCAAAGCGAAGGCGGACATGCCGGCGCTCTCGCTCGACGACCACGAGTCCGACAGCCCGAAGACCCCGCAGCACTTCCAGAACGGAGGCGCCAACGGGCTGCCGTCGTACGGCGGGAACTTCATGAAAACCTCCATCCGAAACGGCGGCAGGACGCCTCTCGCTGCGGCTGCGGCGAAGGGCATCCTGAAGAACGTCAGCAGAAACGGCAGCCTCGGCGGGTCTACCTCTGGCAGCAGCCGTTCCGACGAAAAGGGCGCCGGGAAGTGGAGCTGCGGCAAGTCGTCGCTCGAGTCGAAGAACAGCTCTGGTATCTTCACCCCGTCGATGTGCGTGCAGAGCCCGGTGGTGAGTCTCAAGGAGATCTCCGGCGCTGGCGACGAGCTCGACGCCGTGTTCCAACTCATCGACGCCGAAAAGTACAGCAAAGCGCTGCCGAAGCTCCACGCGCTGCTGTCGCACCGGGCCGCCGACTCAGCGGATTACTTCGCGATCCACCTCGCCCTGAGCACCCTGCACGGGCTGGGCAACGACTCGTGGACGGCACCTGATTACAGGCTCAACCCGTCGGAGGCCGAGCTGGCGAAGACCGCGGAATACCTGCTGGGGCTCAACGCGAAGGACGGCGGGTCGCCGAGCGCGCTGCTCGCGCTATCGGAGATGTACGCGATCCTGAAGGACACCGCCCATGAGTCTCTGTACATGGCGAAGGCAGCCGAGTCGCAGCATCCGCTCGCGGTGCTGCGGGCCGAAATCTTCACGCTGGTCAAGCTGCGCAAGCAGAGGGACGCAGGCCTTCTCGCCGTGCACTCGTACGACTTGGAGAAGGAGAAGCACGTCCAGAAGCTGATCCAGCTGAGCGAGGGCAACACGCGCGTAGCGGCGCACGCCGGCATGCTCACCTGGGTGTCCTTTTACAAGGTCTGCACAATGTTTTTCTTTTTTTTTGTATGCGGACCAGTTCCCGAGGATCGAAGTTGAGTTGCAGAGAAAGCGGCACCGCTTCGCTGGGCACTGCCTGAGGGCGGACAGCCAGCGTCGAGCGTGCTTCTAGCAACGACACGTCGAAAGAAGAAACGCGGTCGACCTCCGCTTTCTTATCTCGATATGCTCCAACGCGACCTCGGCATGTCGAACACTGAGGAGATCCGGGAGCTGATGGCAGACAGGGTAGCATGGGACGCGAAGGTCCAGCGGGTGGTGGAGGCCAACAGGCAGAGAACCGTGCGGAAAGGCATGAAGGCACGTGGGACCGGATCTGGACGACCCCCGGAAGCGCGTGATATCTCGCAGGCTGCGCGGCGCATGCGCAAGGTTAATGCGCTGAAGTACATCGACCAACTCATTTGTGCGGCACCGACCTGCCACGTTCAAGCTTGCTCCGACCACTGCACCCTCTGCCGACACTCGCTAGCCGTCGACGCTCATGACGGCAGCCCCATCCTGAAGTGCAAATACTGCCGACGCGTCACTGCTGCTGTGTGCGCTCGGATTGGCGCCGCTCAAGCGGCCACCTTATGTCACTCGTTCGTTTGTAAAGAATGCTCCGTTCTTCTCCCTGACTTGTTCCCGGATTAGGATGACACATACCACTACTACTACTTGTATAAGCACCTGCTTTGTAGGAAATACTTGAGGAGGCTGCCAGCTGCAAAAGATCAAAGGAGGTAAATGTGCTGTAGCCCACACAAAACACAGGTGAATCTAGGTTCAGTGGCGGGCGTAACCGTTCAACAAAAAAGACCCATTTTGTAGTTGTATTGTTTCTCCCCCTCTAGCCTCCTTCGAAGTAAGCACAAGGCAGCCCCTCGAGTATTTTTTGTATAAGCACCATGCGCAAGGTTGATGCGCTGACGTACATCAACCAACTCATTTGTGCGACACCGACCTGCCACGTTCAAGCTTGCTCCGGCCACTGCACCCTCTGCCGACACTCGCTAGCCGTCGACGCTCATGACGGCAGCCCCATCCTGAAGTGCAAATACTGCCGCCGCGTCACTGCTGCTGTGTGCGCTCCGATTAGTGCCGCTCAAGCGGCCACCTTAGTCACTCGTTTGTTTGAAGAATGCTCCGTTCTTCTCCTTGACTTGTTCCCGGATTAGGATGACACATACCACTACTACTGTAGAAGCACCGAAAGGTACACCTCATCCGAATGCTGTCACGGCTTGACAATCTCTGCTGCTACCGCACTTGAATCGTTTGAATGCAAACACTGCTCCGTTTTACTCCCGTATCTGCGGGGGTGAGACGACAACTACTACTACTAGAAGCCCGCACCCACGCGGCGTTGACTGTGGCTGGTCTTTGTAAGGGCTGCCTTGATGTTACTTTGATCAAACTCACACTAAGCTGAAACTCTACTACTACTGTATAAGCACCTGCTTTGTCCGAAATTGCGCTTTAAGCGTTCTCTGCTATCCTGCGGAGCGGAGATCTACTCCTGCAAGACGAGCTGAAGAGGCGAAAGCATGAGAAGAGGTACCGCGGCGCCGGTGATGCAGATTATTGCCACAGACTGTTTGCATTCTACCCCAAACCACTACTGCTGTTTGCACTGAGTCAGTCCGGGTTCAACGAAGTCAGACCGGAGGCAGTCCCGACTTCGCGCTTGACTCAGTTTGACTCTTTTGAGTCTGACTCGGTTTGACTCAGTCTGTCTGCCTCAGTTTGTCTGACTCAGTCTATCTGACTCAGTCTGGCACCTTCTCAGTCTGGGTTAGTCGTGGACTCAGTCTACCTAACTCAGTCTGGCTCCTTCTGACTCAGGGTGGCTCGGTATGGCTTGGGTTGGTTCAATCTAGGTCAATATATCTGGCTCAGTCTACCTGACTCAGCCTGATTCAGTCTGACTCAGTCTGTCTGGCTCGGTATGAAATAGGCTGAGTCAAGTCTGGCTCGGTCGGCCGCAGTCAGACGAAATGGACTCCGGCTTATTCGCGGTTGTTAGCGTTTGTGCACGACCTCACAAAACGCCAAACAGGGAACTGACGGCGTGGAGACGGACATTTACAAGGCGAAGGAGCTTCTCGAGCGGGCCATCCGAGCGGAAATGGGCCCCGAAAACGGCAAAAGCCTGAAGAGGCAGTTGCAGCGTATTCACAAGAAGATCATGACCCAGGAGGTATGGGGCTTTCCGTTCTCTTTGTGTACCCTCAGGACGTAGCCTTCGCTCAATGGAAGCTGAAGTTTCCCATCAAGGTGTTAGCCGCCGCCGTAGGCCGCGCAGTCGTGAGAAAGAAGTGGGCCCGCAGCGTTAAAAGGCGGCGATCCCCCGCGAGACGAGCTCACCCGCCGGCCAGAGCGCCCGCTGCAGCACCGCAACCTGCAGCGCGCCTCCGGAGCGACTTACGCCCGCCGTAGCAGCACGAAGAGAAGTGAGGAGACCGGAAACTCCGGTCCCTGCACTCTAGCTCGTCTTTCTCTCTCTTTTCGTATGAGCGATCAACAGCGGGTCTGCAGACGGCTCATTAAATCGGGGGCAATCTACGCGGGGAAGGTGCCTTTTGGGCCCAGTTGAAGGACACTGGCACCTCCACTGCTAATACACGTCCGAATAATCGTGCGGGTTGCCTTGCATTCATATCGGTTTGCTATCCGTTTCGCAGCCCCACTCTCTGGATTCGAACAGCGGATGCTGGAACTCACCTCATGATCTAGATTTGATCCATTGTTTCTCAGGTTATTTCTCGAGGTTGAGAAGACGACTGAAAGCATAGACACAAAGATAGCTCAAAGCATCTGCAGAAGAACACGAAAAGCCTCTAGGCAAAACCCCGTTTTCACATCTCTTCGCTGCCTCATCAGTGCTGCTATTGGGCTATCCGTTTTTCAGCCCTAATCTCCGGATTCGAACCGTAGTTCCCCGTTACCCGTTACAGTAATTGCAGCCGGGGAATGTTGCGTGACTGCCATAACTCGCTTGGGCGAGGTCACCTTCCATCCATCTGTGTATGAATATTGTAATAACGTTAAAGAGGGGTTTACTTTTCTTTGGCAGAGAAGGTACCAGGGAAAGCCTGCTACCAGCCAAGCTTTACGTGTTCGGCGGTTCTGCAGAGCCACGGGCCTACGGGTCAAGTGGCTACCGATTTCCCAAACTAAAGCATCAAGGCTTGGCGCACCCGGGGGCTTGCGCTTGCGCTGAGCACAAGTTCGTCGAGACGGTCAGCCACAGGGCAGAGCGGACGGGGTTGTAGCACTGTGCTGCCTCCGAACTCAAGCTTTGCAAGCTGTGGTTGACCGTCACGTTCCTGGACCAGGAGCGGCCTTTTTCTTTTTACCAAACATGAAATGTTGGAGGAAATGAGAAGCTCGTCGCCGCAAACCGTGGCGTTTTCACTTGCGTCCTGAATCCAGCTTTACGTAAAAAACGATCAGGCACTGCGTTCAACGACAAATATATAAAACACCGAAATGTCCACCATGTCATGACGCACCCCGTCGAGAAAAAGCAAGTTCACGTACCCAAGTGAGCTAGGCGCTGCTTTCGAGCGGGTGACGGGGAGCAAACCCTTGAGAGGGGTGAAGCTCTTAACAAGCGAGGCGACCGCGTTCGTCAAGGCGCGTTTCTCACCCAATGAGGAGACTGCGGTACGTCAGCTACGCGCTGTGGTGGCTGGGGTCCTGGGGGTGGCACCGGCTGCAGTATCGAGTTTAGTCGGCTCCAGGCTTCTGCTGTCCTTCTGGCAGCTCCACAAGAAGGCACCGGAGGAGGTGGCGGCAGAAATGGCGCGCCTCGATGTCGATTACGACACGGACCTGGAGGAAACGGGCGAGGAAGACGAAGAAGACACGGAGGACAGTGCACAGGAGGACGAAACGCCGATAGCCGGTGGTGTGGAGGACTCGCATAGAGCCGCCTCAGCAGGCCGAGGCACCGGTTTGCGGCCCCCTGGTGTCCCCCACGCCCGTCCCGTTTCCCGGTCGCGCTCACCCCCCATCACGCCCCCTCCGGTTGCCGACACCCTCATCGCCCTCATCGAGCGGATGGAGAAGGAAAGGAAGGCCGAGATGGCCGAGCTGCGGGCTGAGATAGCCCAGCTGAAGAAGGCGCAGCCAGCGCCGCGCGCGACACCAGGCGCAGCACAGTCGTGCGCCAACTCCCAGGCCTCGGAAAACGGGGACGCTCTTCCCTCGGTCCGCGGAGGGGAGAGCGATTACTCGGAAGGCGGAATCTCGGTCGACGCCCCCCGCGAGACGGTGCTGCTCGACCCCGCTTTCTGGGTCAACATGGACCGCACGGAAAAGGCGGTGCTCCTAATGGAGCTCCGCCTCCACTTCGTGGTCCCCCTGGCAAAGGCCCCGCACGAGTCGGGGTTCCTGCTCGGCCAACTAGCCGAGCTTCTCACAGGCGTGGGAACCAGCAGCCCGGAGCAGGACGAGTTCGCAGTCCGCCTCGCGCGAAACGTCATCGTCCGCCTCCTTGTACTAAAGACGGGGTACGAGGTGTCGTGGGACGGTGCGCAGGCGGTAAGCGACACGTTTTTCGGCGCTCCGAAGGTCCCGGCTTACCTGAAAAAGTCGATGGACGTTGCCGACGCGTTTCGGAAGAAGAAACCGCAGCCCGAGAAACAAACCACCACCACCAGAGCCAAACAAGAGGGCAAAGGCCCATTTCGCCCCAGGGAAAAAGGCGCAAGGGCCGCAGACAAGACCGCCGCGAACAGCGGAAAGTGAACTGCAGCGTTGTCTGCCCACCCTGCCCACCCTCGCACTTCCCCATCACGACCTTCCTGAAGGGACTCGAGGCACCCGCGAAGTTGAAGCGCGGACGACCGGTGCTTGTCGAAGCGCCACCGTCAAAGCAGGAGATGCGACGCGTCGAAGTTGCGGCGCGAAACCACTTGTCGCTTGCGCTGGCGAGCTCGACGTGGCGGTCCTTGGAGTCGACCCACCGACGTATGCTTCAGTTCAAATGGAATTGGGAATCCCGCTCGGAGCAGGTAATCGACGTCCCCACAGCTGTCGTCTTGTGGCTGACAAGGAAGATGCTGGGGGAGCCCGGGCGCGCTCCCATAGTGTGTTCGTCTGCCCTGCAGTATCTGCAGGACCTGAAGTCAGCCCAGCGCCGAGTTGGCGCGCCCATCAGCGACTCGCAGGTGGTGCGCGATTTCGAGAGGTCTCTACGAAGGCAGGGCGCTATGCGCCCGACGCGCCAGGCGGTCCCCGCTACGCACCAGGACATCCAGAGGGTGCTCAGGAAGGAGGCGGGCTCACAGGTTGGGCTTGCGATAGCTCTTGCATGGGCGGGGGCCGCGCGAGTGTCGGACGTTACTCGCCTGACGGTTGGGGACGTCTCCTGGGAGGATGGTTTCGTCGCTGTGAATTGGTCACAAACGAAGTCCGACCCTTTCCGTCTGGGTGTCACCACTGGTCTGGTGCTGTCGGAGGACTGGTCGGCCGAGCTTCGGCGGCATGTCGAGGGACGGCCTCCTGGGGAGCTGATCCTGTCCGTGTCATATGCGCAGGTGAAGGCGGCCCTGAAGCGGGCTCGGCCGGAGTTAACCGGCCACTCGATTCGCCGGGGAGCCCTGTTCCGCCTACTCCAGAAGGGGCTCCACTTGGAGGAGATACGACGACTGTCGCGCCACAGCAGTCTGGATGCCTTGGTCCGGTATCTGCCAGCCGGGAAGCTAGCCGTGGCCCGCGAGACGGCGACTTCGTCGGGCCTCCTCGCCGTGAACGTCCTCCCGTGAACAAACCGATCCTCCCGCTCGCCCCGGCTTTTCCAAAAGTCCGGCGTCCCAAATACCATCACCTTTCTCCGTACCACCCCACGTCCCTTGAGACGGGGGGTCCTGACATCGCCTTTCCTTACAGCCAGGCGCTCTGCGTCAGGACTACAGGCGGAAGTGTCTCGGTTCCTGCGGCGAAGGCGAGGGGGAAGCTGGCTCCGATCTCAACTTCGCGTCTGAACCTTGATGCGCTCGTTTGCCTGGACACAGAGGGCGTTCTCGTCGGCGTGCTGGACGTTATACGGTCTCGTGAGGCTTTTCTAGGAGCCATGCGCGATGGGGCGCGTCCCGCCCTGGGCGGAGACCCTGGGCTCGCGAGGGGGCTCTCTCGATTCATGCTGCGCCACCTTCCGACGTTGGAGTCGTACGGCGTGGTACGGGCGCGTACGGACGCCTGTGTGGTCTTGCCAGCTTTGCCAGCGGGTTTGCGTTCAACGAAAACAACTCTCTCTTCCCGTCATCATCATCATTAGTTTTGTATCAGCCGCGGTTGTGCGAGTGACGAGCTCTTATTTTTCTTTTTCTTCTTCTGACAGAAGGGTGCCATGGGGGCCTCCACGTGCGACGCTGTTGACCGCACCTTAATTGAGTCGCGGTCGCCGATCCCCCAACCGCCAGCATCATGTACTTGATGCGACGCGGAACAAGTGCTGCCAGCACCGCCCGGCGAATAGAGGGCCACAAAAGTGGCAAATCGACCGGTCGGGGGTGCTTAGCAGCCAATGGCCTGATGGCTGAGTGCACACCTAAGCAGGGCTGCATCCTCGTGTTGTAGCCGTGTTGTGTATAAGGCTTCGTGGGGCCTGGTCAACCTCCTCATCACAATAGGCGCAAACTTTCTCGACAGTGATTGGACAGTCGGGATGCCGGGGGCGGGTCTCCGTGAAGAAGAGAAAAGTAAAGCAAGACCTGCCCCCTGCGCCTGCTGTCTCCGGCTGCTTCGGCAGACGACACCTACTACTACTACTAGCACACAGTACGCGGGGCAAGAAGCGACCGAAGAGGTAGTCTGCAGCGGCTTGTGCAGTCTATCGTCACAGATTGTTGCTGCATACCAAGCTCAAACATACTAGTACTACTTCTGGCAGAAGAAGACAGACGAAGTCGCAGTCATGTGCACTAAGCACAGCGCTGGCGTGGCGTAGCCTGCAGTGAAGTGTTGCTACCCCGAAAATAATGCGGTTGAATGAGCTCGTCACCTTGTTCAACGAAAGCAAGCTCTCTTTTCCCATCATCACCAATATCGCCATATTGTGCCAGCCCGATCATTGTACGTTGAGCTTTTAGATTCAGGCGAACCGGAAGTCCGCCACAGTTTGCAGTGTCGAGCCTCTCAATTCCGCGAACGTTCTTGGTTAAACCTCGAAAACCGAAAAAAACCGGGAAGTAAAAGAGTTCCTCGAAGACTTTGCGCTGAAACACGGGCCGGCACGACACGTCGCGAGCCCTGTGTGCGACGACTCGCTCGCTGCCAGATGGTCATCGCGACGTATTCGGTCCGAGAAGCTCGGCTCCGAAATAGCCGATATGAGAAAATGTGGACACTATCGAGAGTTTTATTTGGTAGTTTAATGTCAGCTAATTTCGTGTAAAGCCCCGGCAGGGAACGAAATTTACCAAACAGGAACGCTGAATCTTTTCTTACCTAGTTTGGTTCATTTCGGGAACTGTCGCTTTCCGGAACTGACCTCCTTATTTCGAAACAGCGTCGAACACGCGATTGGATGAGGGGATCCCACGGGATCTGGCTAATAGGATTGATTGTGGTCTCTTTTGGCCTGCTTCCTTTAGTCGGGCCTCCAGGTTGATTGTGGTCTCTTTTGGCCTGCTCCTGTGCCCAAGCCCGCACACGCCGGCTCCCAGGTTGATTGTGGTCTCTTTTGGCCTGCTCCTGACGAGATCCCACGGGATCTGGCTAATAGGATTGATTGTGGTCTCTTTTGGCCTGCTTCCTTTAGTCGGGCCTCCAGGTTGATTGTGGTCTCTTTTGGCCTGCTCCTGACGAGATCCCACGGGATCTGGCTAATAGGATTGATTGTGGTCTCTTTTGGCCTGCTTCCTTTAGTCGGGCCTCCAGGTTGATTGTGGTCTCTTTTGGCCTGCTCCTGTGCCCAAGCCCGCACACGCCGGCTCCCAGGTTGATTGTGGTCTCTTTTGGCCTGCTCCTGACGAGATCCCACGGGATCTGGCTAATAGGATTGATTGTGGTCTCTTTTGGCCTGCTTCCTTTAGTCGGGCCGCCAGGTTGATAGTGGTCTCTTTTGGCCTGCTCCTGCGCCCGAGCCTAGGCGCGGCTCTGCTTCCAGGTATTGTGCCCAGGTGTTGAGGTTTCTTTTTATCTCTGTATGAATCGGCTGAGTTTCTCCGGGGACTTCACACAAGGCGGCCGTTGCGAGGTATGGCTTCAGATTCCTACCAGGAAGGAGGGAATGTCAATGATGTCGCTCGGGCAGTTCTCGGAAGGCAGGGTTTCGGCGGTCGGACGGCACGACGAACGTCTTTGAGGCGCTGGGTTCGCTCGAGGGGTGGCAGCAGGGCGTGGCGGACCTCCAGTACAAGAGGATCCGCCAGGTTGCCGACGAGGAGTGGTCCGGGGCGGAGAGTTCGACTGTCGCCAAGAGGCGCAGGGTGCTGCGTTCTTGGTTAAACCTCGAAAACCGAAAAAAACCGGGAAGTAAAAGAGTTCCTCGAAGACTTTGCGCTGAAACACGGGCCGGCACGACACGTCGCGAGCCCTGTGTGCGACGACTCGCTCGCTGCCAGATGGTCATCGCGACGTATTCGGTCCGAGAAGCTCGGCTCCGAAATAGCCGATATGAGAAAATGTGGACACTATCGAGAGTTTTATTTGGTAGTTTAATGTCAGCTAATTTCGTGTAAAGCCCCGGCAGGGAACGAAATTTACCAAACAGGAACGCTGAATCTTTTCTTACCTAGTTTGGTTCATTTCGGGAACTGTCGCTTTCCGGAACTGACCTCCTTATTTCGAAACAGCGTCGAACACGCGATTGGATGAGGGGATCCCACGGGATCTGGCTAATAGGATTGATTGTGGTCTCTTTTGGCCTGCTTCCTTTAGTCGGGCCTCCAGGTTGATTGTGGTCTCTTTTGGCCTGCTCCTGTGCCCAAGCCCGCACACGCCGGCTCCCAGGTTGATTGTGGTCTCTTTTGGCCTGCTCCTGACGAGATCCCACGGGATCTGGCTAATAGGATTGATTGTGGTCTCTTTTGGCCTGCTTCCTTTAGTCGGGCCTCCAGGTTGATTGTGGTCTCTTTTGGCCTGCTCCTGACGAGATCCCACGGGATCTGGCTAATAGGATTGATTGTGGTCTCTTTTGGCCTGCTTCCTTTAGTCGGGCCTCCAGGTTGATTGTGGTCTCTTTTGGCCTGCTCCTGTGCCCAAGCCCGCACACGCCGGCTCCCAGGTTGATTGTGGTCTCTTTTGGCCTGCTCCTGACGAGATCCCACGGGATCTGGCTAATAGGATTGATTGTGGTCTCTTTTGGCCTGCTTCCTTTAGTCGGGCCGCCAGGTTGATAGTGGTCTCTTTTGGCCTGCTCCTGCGCCCGAGCCTAGGCGCGGCTCTGCTTCCAGGTATTGTGCCCAGGTGTTGAGGTTTCTTTTTATCTCTGTATGAATCGGCTGAGTTTCTCCGGGGACTTCACACAAGGCGGCCGTTGCGAGGTATGGCTTCAGATTCCTACCAGGAAGGAGGGAATGTCAATGATGTCGCTCGGGCAGTTCTCGGAAGGCAGGGTTTCGGCGGTCGGACGGCACGACGAACGTCTTTGAGGCGCTGGGTTCGCTCGAGGGGTGGCAGCAGGGCGTGGCGGACCTCCAGTACAAGAGGATCCGCCAGGTTGCCGACGAGGAGTGGTCCGGGGCGGAGAGTTCGACTGTCGCCAAGAGGCGCAGGGTGCTGCGTTCTTGGTTAAACCTCGAAAACCGAAAAAAACCGGGAAGTAAAAGAGTTCCTCGAAGACTTTGCGCTGAAACACGGGCCGGCACGACACGTCGCGAGCCCTGTGTGCGACGACTCGCTCGCTGCCAGATGGTCATCGCGACGTATTCGGTCCGAGAAGCTCGGCTCCGAAATAGCCGATATGAGAAAATGTGGACACTATCGAGAGTTTTATTTGGTAGTTTAATGTCAGCTAATTTCGTGTAAAGCCCCGGCAGGGAACGAAATTTACCAAACAGGAACGCTGAATCTTTTCTTACCTAGTTTGGTTCATTTCGGGAACTGTCGCTTTCCGGAACTGACCTCCTTATTTCGAAACAGCGTCGAACACGCGATTGGATGAGGGGATCCCACGGGATCTGGCTAATAGGATTGATTGTGGTCTCTTTTGGCCTGCTTCCTTTAGTCGGGCCTCCAGGTTGATTGTGGTCTCTTTTGGCCTGCTCCTGTGCCCAAGCCCGCACACGCCGGCTCCCAGGTTGATTGTGGTCTCTTTTGGCCTGCTCCTGACGAGATCCCACGGGATCTGGCTAATAGGATTGATTGTGGTCTCTTTTGGCCTGCTTCCTTTAGTCGGGCCTCCAGGTTGATTGTGGTCTCTTTTGGCCTGCTCCTGACGAGATCCCACGGGATCTGGCTAATAGGATTGATTGTGGTCTCTTTTGGCCTGCTTCCTTTAGTCGGGCCTCCAGGTTGATTGTGGTCTCTTTTGGCCTGCTCCTGTGCCCAAGCCCGCACACGCCGGCTCCCAGGTTGATTGTGGTCTCTTTTGGCCTGCTCCTGACGAGATCCCACGGGATCTGGCTAATAGGATTGATTGTGGTCTCTTTTGGCCTGCTTCCTTTAGTCGGGCCGCCAGGTTGATAGTGGTCTCTTTTGGCCTGCTCCTGCGCCCGAGCCTAGGCGCGGCTCTGCTTCCAGGTATTGTGCCCAGGTGTTGAGGTTTCTTTTTATCTCTGTATGAATCGGCTGAGTTTCTCCGGGGACTTCACACAAGGCGGCCGTTGCGAGGTATGGCTTCAGATTCCTACCAGGAAGGAGGGAATGTCAATGATGTCGCTCGGGCAGTTCTCGGAAGGCAGGGTTTCGGCGGTCGGACGGCACGACGAACGTCTTTGAGGCGCTGGGTTCGCTCGAGGGGTGGCAGCAGGGCGTGGCGGACCTCCAGTACAAGAGGATCCGCCAGGTTGCCGACGAGGAGTGGTCCGGGGCGGAGAGTTCGACTGTCGCCAAGAGGCGCAGGGTGCTGCGTTCTTGGTTAAACCTCGAAAACCGAAAAAAACCGGGAAGTAAAAGAGTTCCTCGAAGACTTTGCGCTGAAACACGGGCCGGCACGACACGTCGCGAGCCCTGTGTGCGACGACTCGCTCGCTGCCAGATGGTCATCGCGACGTATTCGGTCCGAGAAGCTCGGCTCCGAAATAGCCGATATGAGAAAATGTGGACACTATCGAGAGTTTTATTTGGTAGTTTAATGTCAGCTAATTTCGTGTAAAGCCCCGGCAGGGAACGAAATTTACCAAACAGGAACGCTGAATCTTTTCTTACCTAGTTTGGTTCATTTCGGGAACTGTCGCTTTCCGGAACTGACCTCCTTATTTCGAAACAGCGTCGAACACGCGATTGGATGAGGGGATCCCACGGGATCTGGCTAATAGGATTGATTGTGGTCTCTTTTGGCCTGCTTCCTTTAGTCGGGCCTCCAGGTTGATTGTGGTCTCTTTTGGCCTGCTCCTGTGCCCAAGCCCGCACACGCCGGCTCCCAGGTTGATTGTGGTCTCTTTTGGCCTGCTCCTGACGAGATCCCACGGGATCTGGCTAATAGGATTGATTGTGGTCTCTTTTGGCCTGCTTCCTTTAGTCGGGCCTCCAGGTTGATTGTGGTCTCTTTTGGCCTGCTCCTGACGAGATCCCACGGGATCTGGCTAATAGGATTGATTGTGGTCTCTTTTGGCCTGCTTCCTTTAGTCGGGCCTCCAGGTTGATTGTGGTCTCTTTTGGCCTGCTCCTGTGCCCAAGCCCGCACACGCCGGCTCCCAGGTTGATTGTGGTCTCTTTTGGCCTGCTCCTGACGAGATCCCACGGGATCTGGCTAATAGGATTGATTGTGGTCTCTTTTGGCCTGCTTCCTTTAGTCGGGCCGCCAGGTTGATAGTGGTCTCTTTTGGCCTGCTCCTGCGCCCGAGCCTAGGCGCGGCTCTGCTTCCAGGTATTGTGCCCAGGTGTTGAGGTTTCTTTTTATCTCTGTATGAATCGGCTGAGTTTCTCCGGGGACTTCACACAAGGCGGCCGTTGCGAGGTATGGCTTCAGATTCCTACCAGGAAGGAGGGAATGTCAATGATGTCGCTCGGGCAGTTCTCGGAAGGCAGGGTTTCGGCGGTCGGACGGCACGACGAACGTCTTTGAGGCGCTGGGTTCGCTCGAGGGGTGGCAGCAGGGCGTGGCGGACCTCCAGTACAAGAGGATCCGCCAGGTTGCCGACGAGGAGTGGTCCGGGGCGGAGAGTTCGACTGTCGCCAAGAGGCGCAGGGTGCTGCATGTTGTCGTCTACGAGGCATGGGCGGCCGGTCTGTACGACGACGATGAACCGGCCGGTTTTGTGTCGACCGCCGCGATCCTCACCGGTCTCACATACGGCTCCCTCTTGGAGTGCGCCATGATGGACGGGATCGACGGCATGCCTTCCGAAGTGCCGGTCAAGTTCCGCTCCGCGGCGAAGAAATGGTTTCGTTGCAGCGAACAGCGTGAGAAGGAGAGGGACGCCCGGCGCGACGACCAGAGGGCCGCCCGCGCGAAGGACCAGCCTCTGTCCATACTTGACGTTGCGGATCAAGTAGCCGTCTATGGCCTGGTGCACCTGCCCAAGGCGCTGACCCCTAGCCATACCGATCTGAACTCATTCCAGAGGAGGGTCGAGAGAGAGCCTGACGTGGCGCTTCCTTACGTTGACATCTCTAAGGACCCGTACACGCCTGCCACTGCAGGGTGGACATCGCGAGGCCCCGTGCCTTTTGTGCACACCGTGTGTGCTCTGCATAGGTTCCTCGTTATTGCGAGCCTCACAGGGGCATTTGGGACCCAGCCCTGGCCGGTCATCTTCGGATACCCGGCTCTGGTAGGCGATCTTGCAGCTAAGTTTGGCTGTGCCGTGGCGCGTGAGTATGATGAGAAGGTCAGGCGAAGTTTTGCGAGCGTGAGGAGGGCTGCACCGCGGACTCCGCTCCTGATCGAGGCTGTCGAGCGACTCCTGACCCTGGGGAAACTGTGATGAGTCTCCATCTGAAAGCATGCGCAGCGGACTCCGGAGAGCGCCCGGGCCTTCCCCAAGCACAGCAAGAACGCAAGTCCCCTCTTGCTGCTCGACTCGGACCGTCCCGATCACGACCGGCAGCTCAGCCGAGGGACCAAGCCCGCGGGCATGATCGTAAGCGGAACGGCTCAAGGCCCGAAGAAGATGCTTTACTGAAGAGGTCGAAGACGGGCAATTGACTCCCAAGTGACATGACATCTTCCCCTTCCCCTGCTCCACTCCTATCAACCGACCCCGGCCATTGTTTCAAGGAATCAAGTCATCACCATCAGCCGAGTCATCGGTACCATACCCGACTCGGCTCTGCCGTGTCTGTTAGTCAGCAAGAGGGCGTCTTCGGAATTCCACCATCACACCACCATCAACCGAGTCATCGGCACCATACCCGACTCGGCTCTGCCGCGTCTGTTAGTCAGCAAGAGGGCGTCTTCGGAATTCCACCATCACACCACCATCAACCGAGTCATCGGCACCATACCCGACTCGGCTCTGCCGCGTCTGTTGATCAGCAAGAGGGCGTCTTCGGAACTCTATCATCACACCACCATCAGCCGAGTCATCGGCACCATACCCGACTCGGCTCTGCCGTTTCTGTTAATCAGCAAGAGGGCGTCTTCGGAATCCCACCATCACGCAGCCGTTTGTCGCCCGGCGAGATTCAGGATGTTCTGAAGAGGCACTCCTTCACCGAGAAAGCTCTCGACGCCATGCCAGCGGTGAAGGAGATGCCCCAGCTCGATGGCGAAATGGAGGCCGCAATCAGTTATTCCTCGGCAACACCGGTTCATGAGGCGCAGCGTATGCGCTCACAGTTCTTGGCTCGCTGGAGGAAGGGCCTGCGACGATGGTCGCATGGCACTGGTGAACAAGTCCGTCCACATGTCGACGCCGGTGAAGTTGGACACGACGGATGTGTACGTGGAGGTGGCCAGGCGGGTGGCTTTCGGAGCACTGGAAAGCGACCCCGCCGCCACGTTCCGGTCTGTGGGTCTGGACCACAAGGACGCGTACCGCCAGTTGCGCGCCAGGAACGACAGGCTGTGCAGGTGCGTCGTCGTGGAGAACCCTGAGGATGGTGAGGTGGCGTACTTCCGGATGGAGCGGCTATCCTTCGGCGAGACAGCGGCTGTCGTGCACTACAACGCTTTCGCACGGATCCTGGCGAGGGTGGTCCGCCGCGGGCTCCGGCTTCCGTTGTGCCAGTATTACGACGACTTCGCCGCCCCGACCCTGGCCTCGGACGATCGGGCGCTGACTGACGTCCTGGAACTTCTCCAGGACATTCTTCGGACGTCATTCAACGAGGAGAAGACGTCGGCAAACAACTACTTTCGCCATCTCGGCTTGATGTTTACCATCAAAACGGAAGCAGTGAGGTCGGAATCTCAGGGCCCAGGAGGCAGGGTCTCATTCACATGCTGGAGGGAATCCTGAGCCGCGATTCCTTGTCGCCGGGGGAGGCTGCGTCGTTGGCAGGGAGGCTCGCCTTCGCGACTTCGGCGCTCTTCGGCAGGATTGGCCGCGTGCCACTCCAGCCGATCTACAGGCGCTCCAATGCGTCATCGACTTTTGCAGGGTTCAAGTTAGGTGTCGATCTTCGAGCATCCGTGAGATGGTGGGCAAGAACGCTGGCCGCAGGAGAGTTGTGTTTCAGAAGATCTGTGCCCCTTCGTCCAGTGCAGCCCGGCGTAGGCACCAGATATGTGCCTGGGCGGATATTCCATTTAAGGGTCTACGACCCAGGAGAAGGGACGTAGAACAACGGATCGTCGATGGAGCGATCGCGGATGTGCTCGGGGGCAGTCTGTCCGGCCTGGTAGGCGCTTCCGCGTCGCCTGAGCCGTGAGAGGAGGAAAGAGAAGACGCAGGGCATCTGCGGCGTTCCTTTCGTTCGTTCTCACGCCAAGGTCCATTGGGATACGTGCCATTGGGTAAATCCCACTAGACATGCGAGGTGAGCGGCCCCGACGGCCAGCATTCGCAAGCTGTTGCGCCCGCCAGTGCTTAGAGTGTCGGACAACTGTCGTGGTTGTTGCCGCCGCGCAAGCCGCCACCGTTTGGCCACGGCTCGCACGCGCAGCCTCGCAGGGAGACTTCGCCGGTCGGCTCTGTCCCATAGCTTGGTGGGCCAGTTAAGGGCCGTAACCGTTAGAGAACTGTTTGTCGGAAGAGCGCATTAAACATACGTTAAATTAGCGGAATGAGAAGGGAACCACGGCTCCGAGTGACCCATCTCGAGGGAGGTAATTTAGAGACAAAACCATATCGGAAGCACTTAAGTGGGGAAAATATTTATCGGAACGTTTCCGATAAATATTTTTTGTTTCCGATAAATATTTTTTGTTTCCGATAATGGTGTGATCCATATGCCCGGTGCAAACCCGGCACAAAACCGGCACAAACCCGGAAAAACTCAAGGAGGGTCCGATTTTTTATTTTGCACCAACCCTTCAGGTTATGGCAGGTGCTCGCTGCAATCAAGCTAAACCGACTGCACCAGGGTCCTGTCGAGTAAAAACCAACACCAATTAATATGTAAGGCGGCACCGAAAGTGTAGGTCCACCGCAGAAGGTACCCGGAATGCTTTGCCATTGCAGCGCTGAATGCACATCGCTGACAGACAGGAACCACTATTTTCCAAAGCCTCCAGAGGGCAAGCCCGGTTGTGCTTGACACAACGGACTACAACCGACCACCAGCCAGCAATTGCCTCAAACTCCCCCGATACTACGGGAACCGAGGAGCCTAGTACAAGCAGATTAACCCTCTGCCCTCGCTGTTTCCAAATGAAGCATCATTTCCAAATTCGTGTGTCATGCTGGCTCTTGCCGGATGCTAGCGAGCGAGCGTTACTTCACCACCGCGCCGTAGCCTCCCTTGTGCCCTGGGTTCCATGATTGGCTGTTCTCGGCCGGTATGCCCGAGTCGGTGTTTCCTCGTCTTTACACTTCTTCTTCAATTGTTTAACCCCAACGTCCGGGTCTGCCACTGGTGCGGCCCCGTTTCTCCGCTCCTCTGTCTCTTCTGCTTCACCTCATGCTTCCATCCGGGCCTGCCTGCGCTTCCAGTCCGCTGGGTATTGTTCCTGGGGGTATCTTCCATTTCGGGTCCCCGTTTTCGAGCGACCTGCCTGAGGTACGGCACGCTCTCTCGCTTGCCATCTTGCCTGCTCGCAGAACGGCCTCGAATGCCTGCATTTACGGCACTCATCGTCTGCATCGATGTTCTGCATCCGCGGTACGTGCTTACTTTTCAGTCGACAACTACTGCTCCCGACACATTGAGCTAATGCTAACTCCACTGCAGAACTGTCTCTGCTAATTACGTGACGCTTGTTTGCACGCAGTTGCGCGTCCACGAACGCCACGCACCCATGCTCGGTAGCCATTCCTCCCAGCTGCCGGGGTTGTTGGTACCCGCATTTCGGAGTGCATCAAACCCCTGCAGAGCTCAAACAGCGGCTTGGTCAGCCACAGTTTGAAAGGATGCGGAACCAAAGGTAGCAGTCTGCTCAGGCCATCTTAAGCCATCCGACAGCACCTTCTAGGCGAGGGAAAACCGGTTGTACTTGATGGGCGGGGAACCCGCCCGTCCGAACCGCTTGTTGCCGACTTCTGTTCCGATGGCACAGCCGAGCGGGTTGAGCGTGGGAACTTCTGTCCCTCGTTCTGATCCGATGGAGATGCTGCTTCTCTTTCCGTTTTCCAAGCTACAGAAGGGGCCTCAAACCGACAAAATGAACGGTCACACGGAGACCCTAAAACCCCGGTATTTCAAGCGAGCTTTAACTCTAAAATATTCACGATACCGAAGCCCATGGCTGAACATAACAGAAGGGCGAGGGACCGCAAAGAGCGGGACAAACCCCCACGAGCACCAGACGATCATGAAACGTGGCAAAATCCACCGCGAAGCCTGAAATCTCCACGACCAAGGGTGCTAGCGGGTGCTGGGGAGACAAAAATAAAAAACCCGGACCCCCCCCCCGGTACAAACCCGGCACAAACCCGGCACAAACCCGGAAAAACTCCAGGGTGGATCACACCAATGATAAATATTTTTTTTGTTTCCGATAAGGGTAGGCGGTTTTTTTTTTTTGGCCCATGTCCGCGCGCGCGTAAATTTTTGGGAACCCCCGGAAAAAAAAAACTTTTGCCAAAAAAAAACTTTTGGGATCTGTGCATTGGAACCGGTCGTGAGAGCGACTGCAGGCGTAGTCACGAGCGTGTCCGGCTCGCGAAAAGTCGAAAACCTGTTCATCACACCGATACTTCACGGCGATGCAAATCGCGTAGACTTTGTTTACCTCAGTGTGTATTGACTTTGAAGCTGACTATGCCCGGTGCTGGGTTGGTGCGCTGGGCAAGCAATATCGTGCTACTTTGACGTTGGTGTCAATCTAAACAGCAAGATTTGCGTAGCTCCTGCTGGACGCAGTCGAAGCACGCGGGATACAAGCACAGCCTCAGCCTCGAAAGTGTGCGCGGTTTTACCGGCAAGGCATGTCGGGAGGTTTTGCCACTGTGGTGCGATTATCACACAGAACCAGTCCGGGGCAGTGCACGCGTCTATGCCTTCCGACGCCTCAAGCAGCTACTAGTATCTGAGACTCGACTGAGGAGGCATGAAAAGGACGCGGGGCAAGCGATGCGTTCACGGTGCTTGCGACTTAGTGCACTTGACCGGCGGCAATGCCTTGTGCCGCGGTATATTTGCGAAGAAAACGGCACTCGTCGCCTGACAGTCTAGACCGCACATCCCTGAGCATAACTGCCTTCGTTGCACACGGCGTCTAACCAATTGCCGTGTGCTAGAAGCACCTGCCCTCCGTGCGGATGTCGAGACATCAATGGTCTCTTTCGATGTGGGTGAGGTACATCTTGTGAGTCCGGCGCCGTTTGCTACGCATCAGAAGGTGGCCACTGGCTAAAGCTTGCTGACAGGAGGGTCGGCAGAGTACCGACAAACTCCGTTTACACCAAGCAGGGCATCTTTGTGTACTCGGGTAATATTGACAAAGCCACTACACCCGAAGTGACGGTGTCGACGTCCGCCTTTGGGGGTTTCAACAGCAGACCGCCGCAGAAGCCGCGAGAGCAACCATCCTTGCACAAGGTGGAGGAAAGCAGAAGTTGAAGTTCACCATACTATCTGCGGGTAGCTGGCGCTTATTCTCGCCGATGGAAATGCCACCGACCAGCCGTCAGTAGGCTCTCGCACGGTGGTTCGGTAGGACCGTGACATCGCAATGGGGCATGTCAGAAGAGAGATAAGAGATTGACGGACACCCGCGCAATCGACAGTCCTCTGGGTCACTGCTTTATTGTTCGCAGCGTACCCAGCGAACCGCGATCTCGAGTTCAAACCCGAGTGTTTTTTCTCCTGTGGCATCGTCTATCATCTGCAGCCTCCGACTATGGAAGGTTTTGTCGAAACGCACCCCGCGCGGCGTTCAGGACTGTTGAACTCTAGACTGCCACCCCAACCCCTCGGACACATCAAGTGCATCTTCACACTCACCTTTGAGCTCATCGTCCAGAAATTCTACCAACAACGGGCACAAAAGTGCCAACAGCGGACTGGCCAGTAGTATAGCCGGCACATATGGTGTGACATCCAGTAGCAGAAAGTCTTGTGGCAAAAGTTTTTTTTTTTCTGAAAAGTTTTTTTTTTGCGCGCGCGCGCGTAAATTTCTGTGGGCCGACGGACATGGGCCAAAAAAGAAAAACCGCCTACCCTAAATAGTTTTTTTTGTTTCCGATAAATATTTTTTGTTTCCGATAAATATTTTTCTGTTTCCGATAAATATTTTTTTGTTTCCGATAAATATTTTTTTGTTTCCGATAAATATTTTTTTGTTTCCGATAAATATTTTTTTGTTTCCGATAAATATTTTTGATACGGGTTCCTGGGGACTACTGGGGGGTCAAATACAATAGGTATAATATTGTATTTGCTGGGGGAGGATAGAGAAAACCGGGTTTTCAAAAAGTCCGAATTTCGACACATCAAATACAATTATACTGGTTTTGGGTTTTGGGCCACCTTGGGGGTTAACAATGGAGGAAATTTGGCAAAAACGTTGCGGGACGGAAAGAGCTATATCTGGCATGTATCGGCACCTTTTCTACACTCGATATAGCCTAAAATCTGACCCCCAGGTGGCACTTCAGACTTTGGAAAAACCACTCCGCCAGGAATCGAACCAGCACCCTCAGCACCACATGTGGGTGTGGGAACCGCTGGACCACGTGCTAAAAAAAAGCGGGCCATTTCTATTCGGGTTCGGGTGGTTTTCAGAAATTATTGAATCCGAATCTGAGGAAAATGCCATCGACAGCGAAATCAAGCTGTAAGATTGGACTCCCGGCTTCAGGAGCGTTCCACATTGAACTTCTCTCGAAAAAGAAGCTGCTCTCGAGTGGGGAAGCCCGTGGAAACCCCTGCAAACCCCCACTGAGGACAAATAATATTGTATTCCAAGACTATGCTCACCAAAACCCCCTTTTCAGCGTACCTATTGTATTTGCCAATAATATTGTATTTGACTACCTACAGTATTTGACCCCCCCCAGTAGTCCCCAGTGCGAAATGTGCCCAAGGGGAGTCCCATTGGGCAAGCAATTTCATTGGATTTTGCGAGGACCCTAAGTAATCCGGAGCCAGTGTGATAGACCTCTGTGATGTGGGCCGCTTCACTGCTCGTCTGCATGTGGACTGCTCTGTACCTGTGCCCTTCTCCGCGCTTGCAGCTTTTCAAGCCGGCCACGCCTGCTTTCCCTTTTCTGTCTTTCGACCTCGGTGATCCCTCGCGGGCGTCCTGCTGTGCCATCTGAATCTCCTCGCCTTCCTTCCTGGTTTGCTTGGCACCCTCTGCTCGCGCAGCTTGCGGCGCGGGTCTCTTCAGAGCCGGTCGTCTTCGTGTGCGCTGTTCTGTCATCGCTTGCCTTTGTTGCCGATTTCTGCAACAAAGGCAGTTTTGGCCCGTGAAATGGGCTAGTCTTTATTGTGTGAGTGCTTTTGTCTCCAGGATTGCAATGAGGCTGACGCGGAAAATCCTACCGTCCGACATGGCACAAGTCAAGGGAAACAAATATTTTACGGGAACTAGTATGCACGGCAGCCCCGATACTACTAAGCCCCGTTGGCATATTTACACTCCATGACTGCCTCGATGGCACTAAATCCGTAGTCGTGGTTAGACATTTTCAGGTAGGATGTTACCTGGTCAGGACCGCATGCAGTTTTGTCGTATTGGAGCCGCATAGGACCCGGATGAAGTCGTTGCGAATACACACAACAGATCAACGGAGGGTAGAACTGGGGAACATGCAGATCAGACGGAAGTAGAATGTGCAAACTTATCCTTTTCTTGACTTACTATGCCGTTCTGAAAGCTGTTGAGGGGCCCCTACGTAGGTTCTCGCATGATTCGTTCGCCTTTGTAACACTATCCGTTTGAAGTAAGCTTTGCAGTTGTGTTCTTGCAATATCTAGCCGAATGGTGGGTGGCGGATTTCCGCGCTCGTGCGCAAGACGCAGTTTTACTGCAACGGCAGTGCAAGCCGAACCCGGTTCGTGACCTTTGTCGCGGTGAAGTGGTACAAAGTCTTCAGCTTTCAGATCCGGATACTGCTCAATGCAACCAGATAGTTAGATGCCACCACTTTACCTTTAGCCATACTACAACTCACTTGATGGATACCCGTGTGCTGCATTCGAAAAGGTTTGCGTATCTGGTGTTGAAAATTGAACAGCCTTTGCTTGGGAGGCTTTCGACCCGAAACTAGATAGAAAACCGATCGTATTTGGCTTCGTCGCGGTCGTCCACGGGACGAAGTAGGTGAACCTACTGTCAAAGTGATCAATACTTATCGGAAACAGAAAAATATTTATCGGAAACAAGAAAATATGTATTGGAAACAGAAAAATATTTATCGGAAACAAAAAATATTTATCGGAAACAAAAAAAATATTTATCGGAAACAAAAAAAATATTTATCGGAAACAGTTTCCGATAAATATTTTCCCGACTTAAGTGCTTCCCTTATGGTTTTCTCCGTTTAATTTATCTTTGTGAGCGGGACCAGTGCTCCCGCTAACCTCACTTTCGGTGAGGAATTCAAAAACCTGTTTGTGGCTTGTTTTTTTTTTTGGTGCCCCCAATTTTTTTACCCCCGTGTTGTGCAGGTTATTAGCTTCGTTTTTGCCTTGGGTTCCCGACCAACTTCATTTGCCGCTCTGAGACCGAGAAGCTTTTCTCCAGGGGGCTTTGCCCCCCGGCGAACGGTACGGTACAGGTGGAGAAAGTTTGCACTTCTCAGTCTGTTTGTCACAATAAACACTGCACATTCCTGGAGGCAACAGCCCATTTCAAATTCAATCACCACTCGATACTGCGTGCTGGTAAATCATTGGCAGTAGTAGACGCAGACCAGAGATCACGTGGAACAAGGGAGAGAATCTGTCAAGAAATCCGGGGCTGCTTCTGATCCTCGACTCCAGCCCCCCTGTGGCAGCCCCAGACTTCTGCCCGCCAGCCCACGAGTAGACTATGATGCAGTGCTTTGGCTACACGATACCACCGACGGGAAAAAGGTGAGGAATTCCTCACCCTCTTTTTTCGAGCCTCTTTTTTTTTTTTGAGGAATTCCTCGCACTTTTTCGTTAGCGGGAGCACTGAGCGGGACACCCAGGGGGCGAACGAGGCGGGAGGCCACGAAGTTCTTCTTTACTTTAGAGACGGCGCGAGACAAAAAGGACGCTAACCCAAGCAACTTCCGCCGTAGAGTCAACCTGCCTAAAAAAGAATTCAACTGCCTTCGGGTAGGCTGTGAGTCTGACACGGGTTGTCGTCGGGAAAACATTAGAAAATTGTCCCACCTCGGGAATTTGTCTAAAGAGGTTTCCAGCTGCGGATCTCACGTCAGGGCTTACGCTCCACGTGTGGAACGTGTGGATTTCCACCCGTTAATTCTTTTTGGATTTTGTTCCCCCACGTGTGGATCCATAGGTGCCACATGTGGATTTTGATTTATTGGTCCACATGCAGGAGAGACCAGTGGTCAAGGCCGCACAGCCAGGTGTCGCCAAGTCCAGTAGCTACCTAGCGACGCTATCTCTTTTTGCAGTCGCACATAGGGAAGGGTTTTTCCCCCCTCGAACCTTAAGCGCCACATGAGGACCACACGTATTTTCTCTGAGACCGAAAACGGAGCGTAAGCCCTGTCTCACGTGGCACAGATGCAAATATTTGCGAACACGCGCGTGCGCCGCGTGGAGTAGATGACGACTGGCTACTTGTCACTACGGTTTGCTACAAACTGGCGTTTTTACTTGACACAGTTGGGTCAGCCGCAATGTGCCTCACAGGTTCCCTGCAGTAGTTAGCAACAGGTTTGCCACACAACCAGCACTAGCTCCTCTTGGGGCCCGAATCTGCTGATTCGCACGGGTTTTAAGCTCAGAATTCAGTTTCGCAGGAGAAGAAGTTGGTGAAAATTTTGCAGTGTGTGACTGATTTCGAAAGTTCTCGAAGTACAAATACCGTATGCGGGTTTAATACGAAACGTGTAAATGTTTCTTAGCTACTTTTTTGGCCAAAGTGTTTCTTAATTAACACGTTTCGTACTAAAAACATGGGGTCTGACGCACTTAGTGAAATTTGAAAACTGTTGAAGCCCCATGATGATCCCCCATTTTTGTTCCCGAAAAACTTGGGTTTATCGAGCCTTTGAGCAGGAAAAACGTATCGCGGTCAGAGTATTAGCGACAAGAGCGTTCTGGCACTTGTGCATGAAGACGACAGGCGTGGGCGGGCTCTGGGATGCCAGGAAAGGTAACCGCAGCTCCAATCGTCTTGTTGACATCCTCGAGCGTCCGTCTCTATGAACCAAGAGTCGGTGTCGGCGGAAAAGACCGTTGCAAGGTGGCTGACTATCTTGCTTCCGCAAAAGCCAGAAAGCGAGCAAGATACAACGCATCTTCGGAGCGACCGGTCAGTTGTTACAAGCATCCAGTGCCAACCACGAGTTCCTGACATTCACGAAGGTGTTCATTAGGCGGGCACGCGTCAGTGATGACAGGGTAAGCCGATCGTATGGAAGGGCAGCGCATGCAAAGGCGGGGTTGCCCTTTTTTAAAGAAGGAGTAAAGCCTCTCCAGGTGATTACCATCCAGCTTCTTCTCGTGCTCGCCAGCCCCAAGACTAGCATGAACCGCATCCACCTCCACGGCAACGCATTCATCGTTTGCCAGTTCTTCAAGCTCTTGGTCAAAATCAGCGAAGTCAGAACGTTGATGCAATCTGCGCATTCGCTCAGTACGAGACATTCGTTGAAGTTGCGATGGAGTTCGGCGAGAACGTTGTCCCCGCAACCGGTGGCCTGGGGCAGTGTTGGCGGTGGCTCTCGGAGCTGGAGCCAGCTCGGGAGCTGGAAAGAGCCAGCGGGAGCCAGCAGGGCACAATAAAAAGCCATCTCAAAATTCCCCCAAAATGCGAGAAAACATTAATCGCCGAAAAAGGTCTGCTACGGACCAGCAAAAAACCCCGGAGTTTCAAGCGAACTTTCACTCTAAAAAAATGTCACCACTCGGGGGATTGATTCCCGTCCTTCTCGATGCACACCGGGGCCCTGTCTCTTACAAAGACCCACAAACCACGCACATGTTTTGTAATCCCCGGGTCCAATTTTCACGGATCTCTTCGTCGGAGCTGATCGCGAGCGGAAATTCGTCGAAAAATGTCTGCTACGTCGACCAGAGGGAAAATGTCACCATTCAGGGGATCAATTCCCGCCCTTCTCAACACACACCTGGTGGTTTCCACGCCCGGTGCCCTTACATAGCGTAAAGACCCGGGAACCACGCACGTACCTTCTGAGCCCCAGGTCTAATTTTCGCGGTTCTCTTCATCGGAGCTGATCGCGAGCAAAAAGTCGTCGAAAAAGGTCTGCTCCGTGGACAGCGAAAAAAACGGCACCACCCAGGGGATCGATTCCCGTCCTTCCCGTCACAAACCTGGTGGTTTCCATGTCCGGTGCCCTGCATCTCGTAAAGACCCGCGAACCACGCACATACTTCTTGGTCCCCGGGTCCATTCTTCACGGTTCTCTTCATCGGAGCTTATCGCGAGCTAAAAATCGTCAAAAAAGGTCCGCTGCGCGCACGAGCAAATTTTTCACCAGAAACCCAGCTCCCGCTGGCTCTTCCCAGCTCCCAAAGAGCCAGAAGAACCAGCTCCCAAGAGCTGGGAGCCACCGCCAACACTGCCTGGGGCTGTCTTCAACGAAGACCTTGGTCGGCCTCATCTCCTGTTGGATCGGAAACTTTCTCTTCCAGTAAATTTGCGTCCCTGAACCCGGTCACCACGAAACTCGCCCGGATTGTCGAATCTGCTTCGCTCTACGAAACGTGTTAATGTTTCATAGCTTCAGATCCGGGGTGTTTCTTAATTAACACGTTTCGTATTAAAACCGTTTCGTACTAAACACGTTTCATATTAAACCCGCATACGGTATGCCCAGTACGTGGTCACCCCCCCAAAACAATAAGCAAACGCCGAACGCCGGCCCAGATTCTTATTTTGGCCTATGGGCCCACACATGATAAAGGGGGGGCATTTTGCCAAAGTTTTCCCGTGAAAGTAAAATTTATTGGAGATAAAACATTCCTATTATTAGGCTTTTTCCAATGGCTATCAAGGGTGAGTGGCAATTTTTTTCTCGCGCCTTCGGCGCGATGTTGCTAAAAATAACGCTAAAAAATGTTGTTGTAAGCATGGCGGTGCAGGTGCATACACCGTGGACCCATTATCATAGGCATCATAGGAAAATAGGTCCCCAGGTCCATTTTGACTGTTTTTGGAGCGTGTCCCCATATGGCACCCAACCTCACACGGCCAGAAGCATTCGGAAACCCCCGAAAAGCTTGATCCAGACTGGTGTAGGCAAAATGTGTCGCCAAACTGACGGGGTGACCATAATTGACCCATAAAGACCCCATGAAGACCCCTCTTTTGCCGAACGAAGTTGTGGAGACGTGTCGCCACCGCCCCAAGACGCCGTACATCGGCGAAAACGGCACCGAAACACCGCCCAAAACCACCCCATAGTAACGGTCTAATCTGCAAACCCCGGAAGCTTTCAAACTAATACCACCTGATCCTGACCCAAGTTTCGGGGAGTTTCGGGGAGTTTCGGGGAGTTTCCCTGTTTGGGACTGGGGGTCCCCATGCGGCTACCTCGCTGGTACTTGCGACCTGTGCTGCCGGTGCTTGCCTGGCACGTGCGCAAGTAATCTCCTGCACGTCTGGCCAAATGTGCTTGTCTTTGCCAGGGTGTGGCACGCTCACGACAGACTGGTGCCGATACCCCGCGGGTTCGTTGCTTCACTACCCCCGGTTCTCCTCTGCCTTCTTCTTCTTCTCCGTGGTTCGGAAGGTTTCGTGTTCATCCCCGCCAGCGCGTGGACGGTGGCGGTGGTTGACTTCGCTGCTGCTGCGGATGCGCCGCCGTCAACCACCCAATAACTGGATTGGAACCGTGTTCGTCGCAGCCGTACGCACGAACGGCATTTTCTCTTTTTTTTTCGGGCTCGTACGGTTTTGTTGATTCGGGTCGTTTTTGTGATGTGTTGCGGGTCGGGTTTGCGAGCTGTAGTGCACCGGGCGGTGCAAAGTGGCGGCATCTCGCTTCCGCTGCACCTCCACGTCTAATCCCTTGTTCAAACATTTGTCATTGCGCGTCATCCAGTTTACGGTCCATTCTGCGGAGTCCGCATCGCCTCGTCAACGACCACTTTGACCTTCACGAACGGCATTTTCCTTTTTTGCCATGGTGGTTTGATTCGGGCGCTTACGGTGTGGATCTTGGGGTTTTGTTGATTCGGGGGGTTGTGATGTGTTGTATTTGCGAAGTGTATCAGAGCACCGGACGGTGCAAAGTGGCGGCGCCTCGCTTCCCCGCCGCACCTCCAAGCCTAAATGTTTCTTCAACCATTCGTGCGTCATCCAGTATACGGTACACTTTGCGGTGTCTGCATCACCTCGTCAACGACCACCTCGACCGCCACAAACGGCACTTTCTTTTTTTGCGATGGTGGTTTGGTTCGGCTCTTACAGTCTGGTCTTGTGGATTTTTTGATGCGGGAGTTTTGTGGTACGTTGCGGGTTGGGTTTGTGGAGCGTAGCACCTGCTTCTCCGCTGAACCTCCAAGTCTAAACTGTTCTTCAAACATTCGTCGTCATGCGTCATGCCGGTAGTGCTGAGATGAAAACCTCCTTCTACTCACCACCCACCCACCCACCCACACCCACACACCCACCTACCCACCCACCCACCCACCCACCCACCCCACCCACCACCCACCCACCCACCACCCACCCACCCACCACACCCACCCACCCACCCACCCACCCATCCAATCCACTTTTTTCTCCCACAAACGGGGTGAGTTTCGGGGAGTTTCGGGGAGTTTCGAGCAAGTTTCGGGGAGTTTCGGGGAACTGCCTCTGAGCCGGGATCAGGTGGTAATACCCTGGTTTCAACTCTGGAAAAAAACAGAAAAAAAAAACTTTCACTCTAAAAAAAAGTATGTTCACAGAAAAAAAGCCTCTCGATGGCAAATCCCGTTTTCATACATCTTCCTCGCCCCACGCAGAACAAGAGCGAAGGCGGGCTCAACGACACGCTCGCTAGCTGGGCGTCGGTGATGGGGCGGTCCGATTCGAGGTTCCAGCAGCCGGACGGCCTGCGGACGTTCAGCAACAGCCGCCGGCTGCCGAATGTGCACAGGACGAAGTCGGAAGGCGACAGCGTGCGCGGCCTGAAGAGGTCCACCAGCGTGTCGCCGTCGACGGGCGGCCTGCAGCGGCACAATTCGGTGCGCAGCAACGGGACGGAGACCGTGGTGGAGGTGCCCGTGCACGGGGTCAACTACTACTCGCTGAGCTCGGTGCGGGCCGCCCACCACGGCTTGAGGAAGAAGCGCAGCGTCACGGACCCGAACGCGGACACCGCCCTCGACGAGCTTGACATGTCGGACGGCGGGTCTGTAAAGTCCGGCCGCTCGACCCGGTCCGGCCGCGTTCAAAAAATCAGGCAGCGCGGTGACTCGATCACGTCGAGGATCCGCAAGGAAGCGACCTCCATCGCCGACGACGTCCACACCTCCCGCTACCGCTCGCTCAGGCGCTCCCACAGCATCCGGTCCACTCCCTACTGAAAAAAAAAAAAAGCCGCGGAAAAAAAAAGAGGGAAAAGTGCCGTAGGGGACGAGTCCCAATGTGAAATGTGCCCTTAGGGGACTAGTCCCTAGCTTTGCTTTGCTAGCGTTATTTGCATTACAATTCCTTGGTAAGAATTTGCAAAAAAAGTTGCTAAGTGCATTTCCCAGTACTTCCCAATGAAAATGTGCCCTTAGGGGACTAGTCCCCTAAGGGCAAACAATTGGGCAACAGGGCAAGGATGGACACACACACACACACACACACACACACACACACACACACACACACACACACAACACACAACACACACACACACACACACACACACACACACACACACACACACACACACACACACACACACACACACACACACACACACACACACACACACACACACACACACACACACACACACACACACACACACACACACACACACACACACACACACACACACACACACACACACACACACACACACACACACACACACACACACACACACACACACACACACACACACACACACACACACACACGAAGCTGACAAGCAGAAACGTCGAAAGACACCAATCTGTACGCCCGTGTTCGGGATGGTCGGAAAACAACAAAAAAGACAACGATGCATAAAAAGAGTGAGTAACGTCACAGAACCCCGGCCCAACCCCGGTATAAACCTGAAACTGATCGCACCAAAAAAAAAAAAAAAAGAAAACACCGGGTATCCTTATCCTGAATATTAAACGGTGAGGTCCATCCTCAGACGCTGGAGTTAAAGAGGGTGTGCCCGAGTCAAGCGGGTATGCTGCAATCAAAACAAGCGGCTGTGACACCCGCTTTTTTACTCCAGCTTTCACTCCAACTTCTGAGGCTGGACTTCACCATGTAGGTTGGTCCACCAGCCCCACGCACAAGTGTTTGACCGGGGGTTGGAGGGTGGGGGGTGGCGGTGGGGCGGGAACATAAAGAAACGCGAAATTGAACGATAGTATAACATTCTTTCACTTCACCGTTTTCCCTCCCTCTGCAGTGTTCTGCCTAAACATTAAACTAAGATTTCCCCCCTGTTTTTTGAAAACAGAAACCAGGGTTCCCTGTTTGTATTGGCAAGGAAAAAAATAAAGGTCTTCTTTAAGAGATCTGGCATCGCTTCCTAAAGTCATCAAGGGGTCGTATCTCTACAGTCCAGGGGAGAAGCTGGGGCCGTTTTGAACCAGGTAGGGATAGACGGGGCGCCAGTAATCCCCGGAATTTCAAGTGAACTTAACCCTTTTTACGGACGGGGGACATACCGTAATTGGATTAATGTTGAACCGGGTAAAACCTGGGGCACCCCCCAAAAATAGGGCTGGGTGTCGAGGTTTTACCCGGTTCGGCATTTTTGTTTTACATAAGCGCCAGCTTGAAAGGAAATGCTCGACAATGCTGCCCGAAAAAGAACAGAAGGGATCCCAAGTGCTGTAACTACCGAACCACGTGTTGAACGGACGTGAGGTCATGCGGGTCTACCCCTACACGACAAATCACACAAGCACAACAGGTCAAAGTCCTGAGTGAGAAAGCAACACACGGTGGTGTAAGCGAAGAACAAATCAGATTGTGTTTGTATTGTATTTGCCCCTTACCTCTATATTTCCTAGTCGAAGCAGCAACGTCGAGTATTTCTTTCGGGGGTTTGCGCGTACTTTGCAGAACATCGCGACCCTGGTGCTTGCCCGCGCCTTGGGGTGCACTCGTTTATCCCCTGAAGATACGAAGATCCAGATTTCGAGGGGGGTTTTTGTCTTCTTTCCTCGTCCAATGAAAACCGTGGAGAAACCAGAATAATACTAGCAGGGACAAAGACATCGAACGTCGCCAGTTTCATCTTTCTCAAAACCAACGAGCCAATACAAGAGAAGAAAAAGACGTACACAGCAATCCATAACGCCGCGCAATGGCCGAACGGCAGAGACTGGCTGATAAGACGGTCGCATGCAGACCCGTCCGCAGCTTTTCTCAGAGCAAAACCCGATCGGTGGCGGCATGCTACTATGTTCCTGAACCTATGCTAAGAAGTGCATGAGACTGGCTGTCACTCAAACGCCGCCGCCCCGCAGTTTTAGGCCAGCCTTCATTATATAGTGTGTTGACTCCAAAGGCAGGAACACGGAAGAATCCCGCTTTCCGTTTCATCGTGGTGGAGCGAGAGACGCCTCAGAGACGTAAGCGAAATAAAATAAAGAGAGCTAGCCACCCTGCCCTTAAAAGGAAGAGAACACTTCTTCACACGACCCACTCGTTACGCAATTTACGAGTGGTTTCGCTTGTTGCGTTGATAACATGCGAGCACAACGTGTGATCGCATGTTTTATAAGTGTATTCACGTGTTTTGTCTTTTCACACGTCATGTTAGTTCACATGTAAAATGGAGTTTCACTCTAATTTTGCGCGGGCGGGGCCCCATACCTTGAGCTGTTGCACCTGCGATGGCCTGCATGTATGGAGCCACCAAAGAGCGGTTCGTGTTTTTATCCAGCTCCAGCCGAAAGAGGTGCCTAGTTGCTTCCCTTTCTCTATCTTCGAATACACACCTTTTATATTTATAGCTTGGCTCATCAAAATAGGTTGCTCTAGAACCGAAATTCGTATGCAAAACGTCCCGCGAACAACAGGCCGGACATCTTTTTGGAGCCGTAGCGGGTGCGGATGCCTCGATGGCATCCGCGCCTTTTGTACCGAGGCCTGTGGTAACCTCCCTTGCTTTTCTTCGATATGACACTCGGAGTAAATAACCTTCACTCCAAAAAAATAGGCGGGAAAAGTAAAGAAAAGGAAAGATCCTACCAAATGTCACCCGGAGACTTAAAAATCCCGGAGTCTCAAGCAATCACAGATTCTTCAAAAGGAAAACAAACGTCGTTCCAAGTCACAAGGAGAGAAGCTTTTGGGGGGGTTTTTTTTTTTCCCTCCTTTTTTCTGGGTGATGAATTTGCCGGATTTTCCTCACCACGCTTCTTTTTTTCGAAGAAGCACGTACTTTTTTTTTATTTGAGGAAATACTCGGTGATGCACTAGCTCGCATTGCGAGGTGGTTAATGTGGATGCCCGCTTCATTGCTTCGTTGTAGGGAGCTTCTCCCGAGACGAAGGCCCGCGGCTAATAAAGGGTGAACTCCAAATACACGCGATTGGTTACGTAAAATACCAAGTGATTTCGCATGGCATGTATACATACCATGTTATCTCGTGTTGTGCCTTTTCGCGTCTTGGGTATGTCCATGTGAACCCACCATCAACAAGTGGGCTGCGTACGTTCTTGCACCCCGTCCTTTCCGCACAGCAAGTCAACTACTCGTAAAAATTATTACAGACCGAAACGAGCTGCATGGCAACCCCTGCTCAACATGCATGCGCGAGGGGGGGGGGGGCCAAGACTAAATTCAAAGCGAATTTCTTCTTGGTGTCGGTCGCAGCACTTACAAACATGGCTAGCCGTAGTTAAAGTGTATACGCATACCTACTACCCTCATACTACCCGCCTCACAGCCTCAATGGTCAACCGGAGACCCTAAAACACCGAACCTCTAAACCACAATAAACGCTAAAAAGCGAACACTCACTCTGAAAAGTTTCAAAGCTGAGATTCCTCCTCCCCCATCAGGTGACACCCAGATTTACTTCTTAACCACATACCTCGACGCTCTTGCATCTTGTCTTCTTTAGATGCAGGGGTCTTCTAACAAGGGGGATCCCTTCCGAGTGTTTCTTTCAAGCATTTCCTTCGAGCAAGTCCACAATGTACTTGCGGGGAGCGTTGTTAGCGTCACGCAAATCCACCCACCGCTCAACGTGACACCCCCCCAGGTAGCACGAACTACCAGACCGGCGGAGGCCACTGCCAAAAGACTTCTTACCTTTTCCTTATCCCTCAAAACCAGCACCAATAACAACGACCCACCCCCCCTCCCCCATTTTTCCCGCCTCCAGTCAGACCTTTCTGTCTTGTCCTCCATTTCTTTCTGGTACTGCTGTGCAGAAGGGAGCGTTTTCGGGAAATACGGGCGGCACACGCGGGGTGGTCAACCGAAACCGACCGAAAGTGCTAACACAAGCCCATGATGGCAAGGAAGCGGAAACGTGTTTCCATCCTTATTGATCTAAATACGATACCTTGAAGGAGTCCTTTCAACGATGGTCACCCGGACCTAAAAACCCGACGCTCCACGAAGGAATGTACTTGGTGTCGGGCACAAACAGTCCCGGACATGGCTAGAAGCGTGCACCAAATACACACTCCATTATCGCGACAATTTTCCAAATCTCAAAGGAGGTAAATGAGCTTCAGCCCACACGAAACACGAGCAAATCTGGGTGTATAGGTCGGTCCACCCCTCCTGATAGACCGTGATAGACAGAAGAATGCAGCTCCAGGGGATAGGGATGTACCTGATAGACTGTGGTGGACCTCGATTCACTACATTTAACAGCGGCAGGCAATTCGATGCAGTTCCAGGAGATAGGGATGGACCGGCTTAGTTTAGTGGTGGGCGTAAGCGTTCAACAGGTGCAACCTGCAGCAGCCGACTCCTCACTATGTCCTCACTAAGGAAATGCCTACGAAACGGATTACCGCCCAGCCTCTAATTTTTTTAGGCCAATAGTATGCGTGGTTTATGGTTTATCGGCCGCTGATTTATAGTTCCTTAAATATTCTCGGCACCACTCTTTGTGGATCAACGAATTGGGGTCCTTTTGGCGGCGCTGCTTTAGCGGCGCCACACAGGCCCACGGTATGGTGCGGTGCGTGGCGCGCCTCTGTTTTACAGGCCTTTGTTTTATGTAATTTTTAATTTCTAAATCGATGATTATTTTCTTTCGTATTTCCGAACATTTGTAAATTAAAAACTACATAAATTAGGAGCCAGACGGTACGTCTCCGTTTACTCGCCCTCACCAGCCGTCAACGCCGGCAAAGGTCCCTGAACAGGGATCTTTCTACCGCATCGTTTCCAACAATGACAGACAATCAACATCGCCGATGTTGATTGTCCGTCATTTTGTTTCTCAGCGCAAGCTCCTCCATTCCGGAAATTGTTCCCTTCTGCACTTGATCTCTATCCCCCCGGCTTCCCCAGATGATTTTATACGAGCCTCTCTTTCTGCGAACCGCCCGAGTAGGATCCACTGATCATGATCAACAACCTGCAATACGTCCAGGATATCGTGGGAGGAAGGGACGCGAATACCGGCGCGGCCGACTACAAGAAATTTCAGATGACATGTTGCTAGTATGTGTATCATTTGTTTTTAACCACTTAACCACTTAAGGACGGAGGGGGGCAGGGTTAATTTGGGAAAAGGGGTGGCTCCATGGCGAATCTCAGGTATCCGTTGGAGCTCGGAGCAGGATTTCTGTCCGGGTGAAGGACGCATTTCAAAGATTTCTGTCGGATCTTTCCGGTACAGCAAACAGCGACCACTTTCGACCATTATTTGGCCTCTCGCCCGCGAACGTGACACCCGCGAACTTTCGTGAGTTAACTAGTTCGTCCGGAAGTGGTTAAGGACGGAGGGGGCGGGAGAATTAGTTTGGGAAAAGGGCGCCCTGGCAAACCCCAGGCATCCGTTGAGGGCTCGGAGCAGGATTTCAGCCCGATGAAGGACGCATTTCAAAGATTTGTGTCAGATCTTTTCCGATGAAGCAAACAGCGGCCACTTTTGACCATTCTTCGGCCTCTCACCCCGCGAACTTGACACCCGCGAACGTTCTTGAATTAAATACCGCTATAGGGGTAGTTCGTCCTGAAGTGGTTAACTGTATTCACATGCGTTCACACGTTATGGCCTTTCACACGTTACGTCGCATGTTACACAACATGTCGAACCCCCCTGTACAAGTGGGTCGTGTATGGACAGGCGTCCAAAGACTAAGTGACCCCACAACGCGTATGCCAAACGGAGACTTAAAAACTCTCTTCTTCTTACATTAAGAAACAGGTCACGCACCGACGAGCGAACTTTAGCTCTACCAAAAAGGCGTGTGGGACCCAAGACCAAATCCAAAGCAAATTTCTTCATGCTGGTTCACCATTCGTGGGAGAAATAGGTCTCAGAATCCACACGAGGCAATGCTCCAAAAACCCAAACCTGAAACGGTACCATACCCAGTTTCACTGGAGTTCCCGTTCCCGGCGAGCTACGAGGGAACGAACCTGTAAGCGTGCCAACGCTACTCTTTCTATAATGTAGTCTATTCATGATAACCAACTACATATAAAAGGTGTCACGGGATAAGCCGGCAGCCGCTGCTTAACGGCTTTATAGTGCATGCAGATCCGTGTGGTCCGTGTGCTGAAAAGTTCTCTATGCTCAACGGCTTTATCACGTGGGCGGTCCTGAGATTACCACACCACTTTATCTTTAGCCATACTTCAACCTTCTTGGTCGGTCGCAACAGTTACAAACTTGGCCAGCCTAATCATGTCTGCATCCCTCATACTACACGCCTCCCAGCCTCAATGGTCAACCGGAGGCCCTGCACCACCGAACCTCTAAATCACAACAAACGCTAAGAAATTGTCGCAAAAAGACACACTGCTATACACCTGAAAGAAACCTTTTCGACAATGATCACCAGGATACTTTAAACCCCCGGACTCCTTAGCGAACTTCCGCTGTAGAACGTGTCCAGGATTCACACCTTTTTGTGCGGTTTAACGAAACAAAGGCTCTTTTTCTTGACACAAGCGCCAGCTTGGGAGGAAATGCTCGACAAAAGCTTTGTCTACCAGAACCGAAGGGATTCAAGTGCTGCAACTACCGAACCACGTGTTGAACGGACGTGATGTCATGCGGGTCTACCCCTACACACACAAACACAACAGGTCAAAGTCCTGCATGAGAAAACAACACACGGTGGTGTAAGCGAAGAACAAATCAGACTGTGTTTGCATCGTATTTGCCCCTCTCCCTTCCATTTCGGAGTCCAAGCAGCTACGTCGAGCATTTCTTCAACAAAACTACGCATTTCTTTTCTTCCATCCCTTTTCTTATGCCCTTCGCAGTTGTACGTGGAGAATGAGGGGGAGGGTGGAGTCTTTTTTCCCCTGGCCCATTCCCACCCACCCTGCCTCTTTTTCTCACTGTCCAGGCCCAGGAAGCGACGCCGGCTGATTCATACGCAAATTCGGCGGATACCACGTTAGCCATGGGGTCCACACCCACACGCATGGGTGATATGATAAGACCCCCCCCCCCCTCCCCTTTGCACTAATAAAACATTTTTTTGCCGTCATCCCATACTGTATGCCGGCCCCGAATCCCTGTCAGTGCGGCCGAAAACGGGCCCTAAACGGTTTTCGGCGGGTTAAGTGGAGGTAAAGGGGCCTCAGAAGGCACACAAGTGGGCCCACATGGGGTTTCGGGGCCAGTAAGGGGTGACATCGAAGAGTATTTGAACGGGAAAACCACGCGGTCTTTTGTCCCCGAGGTTTTATTATCCCGCAATCGAACCAGGTTGTAATACCTAAGCACATACACACCTTCTCCGGTAGTTCCCGGCTCAGCCGACTCTCGCGGCCTTCTTAAAAGGCCCAGTGTCCTTCCGCACGGAGGCTCACGGAAGAGCTCCCCTGCAAGGGTGCTTACCCCCGCGAGTAAAAGGGTGCTTCTTTCCAGGGCAGGTATTCTCATCTTGCAAGGTGGCCGGTGCTTCCTCACGGGCCCCGACGCACGCCTGCGTCCTCTCCATCCAACCCTCTGCTTTTCTTCTTTCTCTGTATCTCCAAGTTCTCCCCTCGTGCTGGCACCGCGAAGCGAGGTCCGTCGCTGCTAGCGGGCCCAGAGAAGGGATATAAAATTTTATTAGTGCAAAGGGAGGGGGGGGGTTTGGCATCGTCTCATGTGGTATGGATGGATGCTCTATGGTACTACGACGTGGTACCATGTGGAAGCACATTTTCGGGATTTTCCGCCATTTCTTTTTGGGGAATCGCGTAGTTCTGTCACGGAACCGTATCAGCACCCCCCGCAGATTGCTGTGGCGACACAAAATTTGACTTGTTCCTGCATGCCGAGCAAAAACGAAAGTCGATTTTCCACGTGGTGTCGCAAGGGTGGGCTCGCTTCCCTTGCCGCCCTCTCTGTGTGTGCAGATGCCTGCGTCACGCTCAACCCCCTACGGACGGGAGACATCGTGGAAGGGGATGCCGGAAAGGGGCTCAATATTCCGGGGTCAACAAACAGTGGTTAGCCAGAACCCATGTATCGAAGAGTATACACGAACTATACAACCCGTAACCATACACCCCCTTTCTTGCTCTAAGAGAACACATTTAACACATCGGTCACACGGAGACCCTCAACCCCCGGAATTTCAAGCGAACTTTAACTCTAAAATACTTGCACAAACCATAAGCAGCACCGAAAGTACACGAAAAGAGACGGTCATACGGTACCAAGAAGACAAGACAGCCACCTTCTACGGCACAATACTGAGGGCCTATCGTTAGTAAAGTCTGTGGTATTGTCCTTTGACAGAGTTGATGCCTCTCAACCCACCTTAACGACGGCTATGCTCTAGACAGACGCTAGCGTCCGGTTGCTTTAGTTCGAGCCCGAGTTCTCCCCAAGACTTTCAGCACCCTGGACATCCTCCCCCGTCTGTACGAGGTTAATACGCAGTGCGATTCAGAAGGCGAGCACCTGCGACTGCGCTCGCTTGGCTGACAATGCCATGGGGGCATGTATCCCCCCCCTCACCCCTTAGCTGTATGCAGAGCCGCACCCCGTCCCCCACGCGGGCGCGCCTCTCCCACTCAATCACTCCACTCTTCTCTTTTTTTTTTTTCATAAGCGCCAGCTTGAAAGGAAATGCTCGACGATGCTGCCCGACAAAGAACAGAAGTGATCCCAAGTGCTGTAACTACCGAACCATGTGTTGAACGGACGTGAGGTCATGCGGGTCTACCCCTACACGACAAATCACATAAGCACAACAGGCCAAGGTCCTGAGTAAGAAAACAACACACGGTGGTGTAAGCGAAGAACAAATCAGATTGTGTTTGCCCCTTACCTCTATATTTCCTCCCTTCCATTCGGAGTCGAAGCAGCTACGTCGAGTATTTTTGCTTTGCTTCTCCTGTCTTTTTTCTTCCCAAGTGCGTTGTTGCAACTCGATGCTCTTGCCTTCTTTTTCAGGGACGGAGAGAGGTGGGGGCAGAGCAATTTTACACGGAGCTGTTCGTCCGGAGAATTGCCCTGTGTTAGATCGGCGTCGCAGGCAGGGGATTAGCTTCTATATCCACATTTGGACTGTCAGTCCAAACCTGGAAAGCCGGCGGGGAAAACGAAGAAAAAGAATGGCACCATCACCAAGGCCCCCGGCAGAGGTGGCCAATGTGCAATCCGAGGCACCCCAAAATCAGCCAAAAAATGATTAGGAATGTAAGGACCTGTCCCCGGCGCAGGTAGGACCAGTGTGGTGTTGAGCACATCACCATTCAAAGCTCGTTGCCGCCCCCTCCCCCTCTCCACCTGCCTAGCGAGTCGCAGTCACAATCAGGGCGAGCGCCCTGAGTTTTTAACTGATTGCTCAGACACGGTTGTTGGGGCCTTCTCCCTGTGACGGATTCGCCTGAGCTCTAGTAGCACGGGTGGTCCTGGCTGTGACGAGCTACGAACAGCCGCCCGACAAACCAAGACTCACACCGCAGTCCTGACTGCAGACACTCAGGTTCCGCTCCGATGATGGTCCGCCTTATGTGTCCGTGGCTTAAAGGACCGAAACACGGCGCAGACGGGACCAGTGCGGTGTTGAGCACTATACCCATTCCAAGCACGTTCTTGCAATCTCCCCCTCTCCACCACGACGCACCAGACAGGCACTTTCACCCCTGTTATGAATAACAGGTGAAAACTTGCAGAGCCAAGCGGGCACTTTGTTTCTTCACAAAGCCTACGTTTCTTGGGTGCAACTGGTTTCGCCGGCTTCCCTCCCCCACGTCCCCGCTCTCCGAGCACATAACAAAGTGTATTGTGTGAGGGCGGGTTGCTAGGTGCTTACAGACTTTTTCTCAGTCTCTCGCCCCCTTTTTTTTTTTTTCTTCCTCTTCATTTTCTTCGATGTTGGCGGTTGGGGGATCGGCGACTGCGACTCAATTAAGGTGCGGTCATCAGCGTCGCCACGTGAAGGCCCCCCGTGAATACAAAACTCTGAAAATAAAAAAGGAAACAGCCGCGAACGGAGGCGGGAGAGACAAAGGGGAACCCGACGAGAGCTCGGCACTCGCAGAGCTCTCGAAAAAACTGCCAAGTTTTTATTTTGGCAGAGAGGCATGTACTTGACGCGACGCGGAACAAGTGCTGACAGCACCGCCCGGCGAATAGAGCCGCAAAAGTGGCAAATCGACCGGTCGGGGGGTGATTAGCAGCCAATGGTCTGATGGCTGAGTGCACCTAAGCAGGGCTGCATCCTCGTGTTGTAGCCGTGTTGTGTATAAGGCTTCGTGGCAATCACCTCATCACAATAGGAGCAAACTTTCTCGACAGTGATTGGACAGTCGGGATTGCCAGGGGCGGGTCTCCACGAAGAAGTAGAGCAAGACCTGCTCCCTGCGCCTGTCGAGAAGAGAAAAAAAGGAGGGGGAATATATAAAGCAAAAAGAAAGCAAACCCCAATGAAACGAAAAAAGAAAAGAAAAAAAAATCAACTCAGTCCAGTGCTCCCGCTAACGAAAAAGTGCGAGGAATTCCTCAAAAAAAAAGAGGCTCGAAAAAAGAGGGTGAGGAATTTCTCATGAGGAATTCCTCACCTTTTCCCCATTGGTGGTATCGTGTAGCCAAAGCACTGCATCACAGTCTACTCATGGGCTGGCGGGCAGAAGTCTGGGGCTGCCACGGGGGCTGGAGCCGAGAAAGAGAGTCGAGGATCAGAAGCAGCCCTGGATTCCTTGACAGATTCTCTCCGAGTCGACACAAGTGCCTTGTTCCACGTGATCTCTGGTCAGCGTCTACTCGTGCCAATGATTCACCAGCACGCAGTGTCGAGTGGTGGTTGAATTTGAAATGGGCTGTTGCCTCCAGGAATGTGCAGTGTTTATTGTGACAAACATACTGAGAGTGCAAACTTTCTCCACCTGTACCGTACCGTTCGCCGGGGGGCAAAGCCCCCCGGACCCCCCTGGAGGAAAGCTTTCTCAGTCTCAGAGCGGCAAAAGAAAGTTGGTCGGGAATCTAAGGCAAAAACGAGGCGAATAACCTGCACAACACGGGGGTGAAAAAAATTGGGGGCAGGGGGTTATGCACTGCAGCGGTTGGGTGAGGTAACTCACCCAAAAAAAAAAAAAAGTCGAAAATCAGGCGGATTGGGTTGGGCAGAGGTTTTGGGTGTCTGTAGTGGGAATTATTTCTCCCATTCTGGCTGTGCTACTGAAGAGGGGCGAGACCTTTCATCAGAACAATCATCAGGAGGCTAGGTGTCTTCTGGAGGACACGCTGCAGAAGGTCCTGCCTTAGCCAGGACATCAGATTCTGAGGCACCATGTACCATACCGTCTCCCAGGGGGCGGTGCCCCCTGGACCCCCCATAAACTATCTACAAGATTTCGAATTTTCGCCTGTTACCAGGCATCAGTTTCTGTTACAGGTTCCGAACAAGACAGAATCTGAAGTGCCATGTACCGTACCGTCTCCCGGGGGGCGGTGCCCCCCCGGACCCCCCCTGCATTAAGTCTCACCAGAGAAAATGGGCTTGGTGTCTAGTCTGAAGGAGAAAATGGGCTGCATAAGGTCCTGATTGGGGGGCACCAAAAAAAAAAAAAAAAACGTTAACCCAAACAACTTCCGCCGGTAGAGAAATCTTGCCTAAAGGAATCAACTGCCTTCGGGTAGGCTAGTCTGACACTAGTTGTCGTCGGGAAAAAAAAAAAAAAAAAACAAGCCCCAAACAGTTTTTTGATTTCCTCACCAAAAGTGAGGTTAGCGGGAGCACTGACTCAGTCCAGCCTACTAGCTTGGGGGGGTCAGCTGGTCGCCAGACCAGAGTTGGTCTGGAAACTGGTCTGGGTCAAAAAAAAAAAAAAAAAGGCGCGACGGACTTGCTCCAGGCCCTGGTCCGAAGGACGATCATGCCGTTTAGAACGAGCGAGGCGTGCGCCGTCGTAGGATGCGTTGAACGAGGAAGTGCTAAGCACGTGCTCACGGCCAACGACGAGCTTCACGTGCGGAGTTATGGACCCGAAGCAGACCTGGCGAGAATTTATGGACAATGCAACGTGACGTACTGGCAAATCATGGACGACTTCGCAGCGCGCAACGCCACTGTAATGAAAAGTGTATGCGAGCGGATCAGCTACCAAGAGCCCAGCGGAAAGGCTGCGGAGTGGGCATCCTGGCTCAAGCATGAATTAAAGTCTAGCCCGATACAGTAGAGCTTCCTAACCAACCCCCCCGCCCACCGACCACACGCACCAAGCTGAACCTCACAAACAAACAAAGGTCGAAAGACACCAATCTGTACGTCCCACGGGATCGTCGGAAACACAAAAAAATCTCAGCTATTATTATTTTCCCGGAGGAACCGGCTACCCACAGTGTACTACACACTGTGTACTACAGTGTGTACAGGGTACCAGTGTGCACCACGGGGTACCACAGTGTGCTATCACGGGGTACCACAGTGTACTTCACACTGTGTACTACAGTGTGTACAGGGTACCAGTGTGCACCACGGGGTACCACAGTGTGCTATCACGGGGTACCACAGTGTACTACCACCGTGTTCAACCACCGGGTGCCACAGTGTGGCACCAATGCGGAGAAGCACGTCGACAAAAGCCAAGAAGAGGCTTCACGAGCAGACGCTGACCGACGTGCTAATGCTCGGGCTCAATGGCCCGTATGAACGTGGCAGCGGCATCCCGAGGAGCGCTATGGAGGCGTACCTCAATGCGTGGATTGCGAGCCCAAGAACGCTGAACTTCGCCACGTGGCCGGAGTATGAAGCGTGCGTCGACAAAGAGGGGGCCATGCGCAAAATATGATGACTAACCCAAGGCTGCTGCAATCGGCCCTTCATTGACGCTGTTCGTCCCTTTGTTTCCCGTAGCAGGCGTATGGCTTTCTTCGTTCTTTGTCCACCATCCCACCGCTATCCGGTACGACTTCGCTCTGCCGGCACTCGTTGCCGAACGGGGGTGGCTGCCCTCCTGCAACACCCCCTGTGCACCAAATTTGGATACAGACCAGTTTACCAGTTCTGGGCTCGGGGGTCGAGGTCAGAGCTAGTACGCTGACTCAGGGATTTATACGCCGGTCTAGATGGGCGGGTCACCCGTCCATCAGGGGGTTATGCACTGCAGCGGTTGGGTGAGGTAACTCACCCAAAAAAAAAAAAAATCGAAAATCAGGTGGGAGGTTGGGTTGATTTACACTACCTCAGATTGGGTTGGGCAGGAGTTTGGTGTCTGTAATCTTGGGTTAGGCAGAGGTTTTGGGTGTCGGTAGTGGGAATTATTTCTCCTATTCTGGCTGTGCTACTGAAGAGGGGCGAGACCTTTCATCAGAACAATCATCAGTAGGCTAGGTGTCTTCTGGAGGACACGCTGCAGAAGGTCCTGCCTTAGCCAGGACATCAGATTCTGAGGCACCATGTACCATACCGTCTCCCAGGGGGCGGTGCCCCCTGGACCCCCCATAAACTATCTACAAGATTTCGAATTTTCGCCTGTTACCAGGCATCAGTTTCTGTTACAGGTTCCGAACAAGACAGAATCTGAAGTGCCATGTACCGTACCGTCTCCCGGGGGGCGGTGCCCCCCGGACCCCCCCTGCATTAAGACTCACCAGAGAAAATGGGCTTGGTGTCTAGTCTGAAGGAGAAAATGGGCTGCATAAGGTCCTGGTCCATCAAAAAAAAAAAAAAAAAAAAAACCCACGGGCTGGCGGGTGTGGGTAGGCTACCACAGCAGTCATAGGGGGTCATGGGGGGGCCCATAGGGGGTCCATAGGGGGGTCATGGGGGGGTCCATAGGGGGTCCCAGGGGGGTCATAGGGGGGGGGGGGTCATGGAGGCGAGCAAGCGGCCCTTTGCCGGACAACTGCTGGTTCTCCCACCTCTCTGCTGCACCCTCCACCCTCTGGAACATCTGGCTCGGAATCTATACACGGGGCGCAGTGATGCACGGTGATGCACAGTGATCCACGCTAGTGCGGTGTGCACAGTGACACGATAGCGCATGGTGGTGCATAGTGATCCACAGTGGAGGACAGTGGTGGCACTAATTTTCGGGCCCTCAACGACTTTGCAGGGCTGGCTGGGGTGGCTGGACAGGCTGGACCACCACTGGGGGGGGGGGGTCTGGGGGGTCGACAAACACGTGCTCGGCACCCCGGTGCAAAAGACGGGTACCCGTCCATCTACATGGACTATTGCTCTAGGCCGAAATCCCCTTATAAATCCCTGGCTGACTCAGTCTAAAAAAAAAAAAAAAAAAAAAAAAAAAAAAAAACGACATATTCTATGCTACGGACCCGAAGCCAACCTCACGCGCATCTTTGGACAGAGTGAGGTAACGTACAGACAAATATTGGATGAATTTGCAGCCCGCAACACAGCAGTCATACTGTCTGTTTGCGCGCGAGTCCGCTATCAGGAGCCCAGCGGGAAAGCAACAGAATGGGCCACTTGGCTAATGCACGAGATCAAGTCTAGCTCGAAGATACGATAACACGAACCATTTTCTTTTGGGAACCCCACCGATCACCACAAGCACGCACTAAGCTGAACTTCACAAGCATTCAAAAGGTCGAAAGACACCAATCTGTACGTCCATTCGGATTGTCGGAAACACACAAAACTGCATCATAAAAAATGGTTTTTGGGCACTTTTTCTTCCCCCTGGCACAGCGGCGGATCTCCCGCATTTGACCAACACGTCCCGGCAGAGGGTGTCAAGCCTGGGTCACAGTCACAGTGGAGTCCGGCCCTAGAAGTTAAACGGGCGTCCGTTTACACGTGTTTTTTTTTAATTGGGTGTGCCCGAGACACACCCAATTAAACCCGTGTGCGGTGTCTCAGGCAGGGTCAAACCCTTGTGTCTTTTTGGAAAACGCTGCCGCGGAGCCGACAGAGAGCCCAAGAAAAAATATACAACCCGTAACCACGTAGCCCTTTCTTGCTCTAAGAGAACTCATTCATGAACGGTCACACGGAGACCCTAAAACCCCCGGAATTTCAAGCGAGCTTTAACTCTAAAAAAATCTGGAAAACAAAACTTTGCTCAACTTCATCAAAAATCACCGCAGTTTTTGTCCCAAAGTTATTTTTTTTCAAACCCCCGAATTTTTTTCCAGAAAAAATGGGGGGTCTAAATCCCTCTTACCAAAAAGACACAAGGTTTTGACCCTGCATGGTATACCCGAAAAGCACCAACTTTTGAGACCCGGCCTCCATCGTGTAGTGGGTTTCGGCCATTGCTCGGCTTTTGCGGAAAACGCCTTTTCGAAGGAACCATGCGGCCGCGAATCTCGTGTTGCGATAACCGTACGCAGATTTGTAAGCACACAACCACAACGGTGCGCGCGGGGCTCGAGTCGGGGAAAGAAAGGCAGGCAGCCGGAAGCCTCCCGCCAGCTCCCACAAGGAAATTCTAGGCATTTCCTTAAGAAAAAAAAAACATCAAAACCCCAAACCGCAGCCACAAAAAAACAACGGAACGACACGGGCCATTGCTCGGCTTTTGCGGAAAACGCCTTTTCGAAGGAACCATGCGGCCGCGAATCTCGTGTTGCGATAACCGTACGCAGATTTGTAAGCACACAACCACACCGGTGCGCGCGGAGACGGCTCGAGTCGGGGAAAGAAAGGCAGGCAGCCGGAAGCCTCCCGCTAGCCCCCACAAGGCAATTCCTTAAGGAAAAAAAAAAAAAAAAAAACATCAAAACCCCAAACCGCGGCTTGATGCTGGACCCTCGAGCCGGGAATCTCTACGATTTTAATACCTTCTTAGTCCCCTTTTCCCCTCCTTTTTCCCCCCTTTTTATATATATATTTTTGCTTGTTCGCTGCGAACCGAACCAGCTGGTACCCGAACCTGGTTCGGGTACCAGGGAAAGCCTGCTACACGGGAGCCAAGCTTCACGTGTTCGGCGGTACTGCAGAGCCACGGGCCCACGGGTCAAGTGGCTACCGATTTCCCAAACTAAAGCATCAAGGCTTGGCGCACCTTGGGGCTTGGCGCTCGCGCTGAACACAAGCTCGTCGAGACGGTCAGCCACAGGGCAGAGCGGACGGGGTGTGGCACTGTGCTGCCTCCGACTCAAGCTTTGCAAGCTGTGGTTGACCGCCACGTTCCTGGACCAGGAGCGGCCTTTTTCTTTTTCGGAAGGAACGAAATTTCACTCCTGTGAACCAGAAGTGGCGGGCGGCAAGAACACACACCTCGCACCGAGCTCACGCCCATTTCAATCATTCGCTTTACCTGGCGTAACTCCTGTATTGGTGCTAGCTATCCTGAGGGAAACTTCGGAGTGAACCAACTATTAGATGGTTCGGTGGGTCTTTCGCCCCTATACCCTGCGCCTGAAAGGTGCTTTCGACATGCTGACCACCCCCCCGATTCGTTTCTGTTTTGTTGCTTGAAAGACTTTTCTGAAGTCGTGGGTGCTACAGTGAAACTTGCACGGTGTGGATCGAAGACTGGAGGGCTCACCATCTGGCTTGCACTTTATAGCGTTATTTGCGGTTTAGATGATCGGTGTTTTTTGAAGTTATCAGTCGACAACCCAGGAAGAGTGTGTGTAAAAAACGTGTTTTCGTAATACGAAAAAAGCAGGGCAGTGTGGGTAGGTGTGTCTTTTTTTTCCTGCCTCTTCACAAGTTCCTTGGTGATCGCCTTCAATGCTTGCTGCGGGATTTTTTTGGTGCAACCTATTCGATTTTTTCTCGGGCGATCTTTTTCATCACTTGCTTTGGCTGGCGAAGCCTTGAACAACAATCTTGTTGCGACCGACAACAAATCTGTCGTCACGTTCCGCGTGAACCCTTCTGAAGTTCCGCCTAGCAGTTTGATGCAGCTCCAGGGGGGTATACCTGGGAATGGGCGGAGATTTATAAATTAGCGGCCGATAAATTATAAGCCACGCATATTGTTGGCCTTTACATTACATAGGTTGGATGGCAGCGTGCTGTACTAAATCAATCACTCAAAACAGGGTTTGCACACGTACACACAAACCAAAAATATGCCGGCTGTGCTAAGAGGCTGGACGGTACGCTCCAATGCAAGTTTCACGGGCGGGACACCTGCGGAATCGTGAAGAAGTCTTGTAGGCAACCCCGGCCAGAAACGAGCAGGGAGGAGTCGGCAGTCGGCCTGCTGGTTCCACGAGGAGAGCCCCACCTGCATGGCACCTCATGAGAGGTTCATTCCTCCTGAGGGGACTCCAGCAATTCCTTTCTCTCTCTCGGAAAGTCAGCGCGATAGCGATGACAACGAGAACACGAATTCACGAAAAGAGACGGTCATACGGTCCCAAAAAGACAGACAGTCACCTACTGCGGCACCATAACTGAGGGGGGCCTACCGTCCTGTCCCCCCAGGAAACCCGGTCCGAGACTAGCCAGCCCCCCGACACGGAATCTCTTTTTTGTTTTGTGTTCTCTCTCTCTTTCTCTCTCCGCGTCTCCTTTTTTTTACATAAGCGCCAGCTTGAAAGGAAATGCTCGACGATGCTGCCCGAAAAAGAACAGCAGGGATCCAAGTGCTGTAACGACCGAACCACGTGTTGAACGGACGTGAGGTCATGCAGGTTTACCCCTACACGACAAATCACACAAACACAACACACGGTGGTGTAAGCGAAGAACAAATCAGATTGTGTTTGTATTGTATTTGCCCCCCTGCTTCTATATTTCCTCCCTTCCATTCGGAGTACGTCGAGTATTTTCCCTTGACTTCCCTGAACTTGCTTTGCCTAAAACATTAACCTACGATTTCCCCCCCCAGCCCAGGCTCATTCGTTTCCCTTCGTGTGCAGCCGGTCCACACCATATCCCCTGGAACTGCATCGAATTGCCTGCTGTCTATCGCAGCGGGGGGCGCCTCGTCCAGGTCGGTAGCGTCACCTCCCCGATGCGAGCTGATTGCCGGTTGAGTGCGGGCAACTGCACCTTCGTACCACCGACACCCTCTGGGTGCTTCCAGGTGACGTCAATCGGGGGTTTGAAACATGCTACTGGCTAATATTGAATGCCCGCACCCACGCGGCGTCGACTGTGGCTGGTCTTTGAAAGGGCTGCCTTGATGTTACTTTGATCAAACTCACACTAATCTGAAGCTATCGCAATCCATCGCAGACTATGGCAAGTCCATCGATCTGCAGTCAGTCTGCATTCTAACTTCAAACGATCACAGTTTATTAGCAGTCTATCAGCAGCGGGTGGACAGACTCATTCGTGCCATTCAGGTGGTTGATGGTTCCTTCCATGCTCCCTAAGCCCCGGGCCAGCCTGCTGGCAGAAAGAAAGGGAGGAAATGCACCAACACAAACCCTCTAAACGCGTTAGGGGACTTCACAAGGTTTCACAACGGAGTGACACAACACCCGGAAACGAGCTGCACCCTCTTACTTTTCTCAACCCCCGCCATGCCCAAGCCTCTACGGTCAACCGGAGACTTTAAAATACCGACCTTCTAATCCACAAATAAACGCTACAAAAAAAGTAGTGGCGAACAGGAAAAATATAATATTTAAGTATTCCTGAGAAAAAAAATATTCAAAAATAAAAAATAAAAAAGACGCTATCAAAAGATCCTCAATCTTAGACCCCACCCAAATCTCCCGAACGGTAGATGGTCCCACCTGAAGGTAACCCGACCGCCGCCCCTAGGCATATTGGTCAAACGATTCGCATGCGACAATAAGTATCGCATTATCGCACAAAGTTATCGCCTATAATCGGCGTGCGATAATATGCGATAGTCCATACTACTGTATTTACCCAGGTTTTAAGCGTGCGAGAATGCGAATGAAATGCGATAATTGGCGCCAACCCCCCAAATGCGATAATATGCGATATTGCGAATCGTTTGACCACTATGCCTTGGTGGGGGGCAAGTCTAAACCGTGCTCCCGGGGAAAGTATTGCAAAAACAGAAGACACAGTCAAAAAAAGACTTGAGATCAGATTCATTGCTTTCATTGGGGGAGTCTTTTTTGTGCTCCCTTCGATTTGTCTTCGGAGAAGACTAGCACCAACTTCAAGCGTGAGAATCGGCGCTCAGCCTCAGTGATTTATATATGGGTCTGGGGCTCGGGGCCACCCCGAGCGCGAAAAAAAAAAAATTGCCTTAATTTTGGGCTGGGGGTTGGGGTAGGGCCGGGTCAATACCAACCGGGATCAGCGGGGGTGAGGGACGAAGCCATGGCGAAGTCATGGCGAAAGCCATGGCGAAGCCATGGGGGCAGGAAGAGTAAAACGGAGGCGGGGAAAGAGGAGGCAGGAGGGCCAGGGGCGGAGGGCAAAAGGGGGTGGTGGGAGGCGAGACGTTGACTACCAAGTCTAATTAAATTTGGGATCGGAAATTGAACGTTGACTACCAATTCTAATTAAATTTGGGATCGGAAATTGGACGTTGACTACCAATTCTAATTAAATTTGGATTCAAAATCGAACGTTGACTACCAATTCTAATTAAATTTGGATTCAAAATTGAACGTTGACTACCAATTCTAATTAAATGTGGATTCAAAATCGAACGTTGACTACCAATTCTAATTAAATTTGAGATCGGAAATTGGACGTTGACTACCAATTCTAATTAAATTTGGATTCAAAATTGAACGTTGACTACCAATTCTAATTAAATTTGAGATCGGAAATTGGATGTTGACTACCAATTCTAATTAAATTCAGAATCCGAAATTGGATGTTGACTACCAATTCTAATTAAATTTGGATTCAAAATTGAACGTTGACTACCAATTCTAATTAAATTTGGATCGGAAATTGAACGTTGACTACCAATTCTAATTAAATTTGAGATCGGAAATTGGATGTTGACTACCAATTCTAATTAAATTTGGATTCAAAATTGAACGTTGACTACCAATTCTAATTAAATTTGAGATCGGAAATTGGATGTTGACTACCAATTCTAATTAAATTCAGAATCCGAAATTGGATGTTGACTACCAATTCTAATTAAATTTGGATTCAAAATTGAACGTTGACTACCAATTCTAATTAAATTTGGATTCAAAATTGAACGTTGACTACCAATTCTAATTAAATTTGAGATCGGAAATTGGATGTTGACTACCAATTCTAATTAAATTTGGATTCAAAATTGAACGTTGACTACCAATTCTAATTAAATTTGAGATCGGAAATTGGATGTTGACTACCAATTCTAATTAATTTTGGATCCGACAATAGACGTTCACTGCCACTTCTAATTAAATTTGGGATCCGACATTAGACGTTGACTACCAATTCTATTTAAATTCAGAATCGGAAATTGGACGTTGACTACCACTTCTAATTAAATTTGGATACGACATCAGACGTTGACTACCGATTGTAATTAAATTTGGAGTCCGAAATTGGAAGTTGACTACCAATTCTAATTAAATTTTGGATTTGGCATCAGACGTTGACTACCGATTGTAATTAAATTTGGAATCCGAAACTGGACGTTGACTACCAATTGTAGTTAAATTTGGGATCCGAAACTGGACGTTGCCTATCAATTCTAATTAATTTTTGGATTTGGCATCAGACGTTGCCTACCAATTTTAATTAAATTTGGAGCCAACCCTGAACGTTGACTACCAATTCTATTTAAATTTGGAATCGGAAATTGGACGTTGAGTACCGATTCTAATTAGATTTGGGGTTCGGCATCAGACGTTGACTACCGGTTCTAACTGAATTTGGATTCAATACTAGAAGTTGACCGGTGCGGAAATTCTTCGCTGTACCGTACCGTGCGCTGGGGGGCGCTGCCCCCCAGACCCCCCTCTCTTACAAATTAGCTTAACCATTTCGTCTGATTCTTGTTCCAACACTGAGGTTGGGTGGGTTAGCCTGGGCTGGCCTGGTAGTGCTTGCCTCTTGGCTACCAATTCTAATTAATTTTGGATCCACCACAGGACCCCGAGGGCGAAAAGGACTTTTCTGCAGAGGAGGAAAAGCTATATAAATCCCTGCTCAGCCTGGACGAAAAAAAAAAAAAAACTTAGACTCTCGTATCATCAACTTCCACGGCCAACCGGATGATCCAAGTTTCCGGCCTGCTCGCAACAATACCGACAACCCCCAACTCTCACGAAAAGTTTGCCCAAGGTCTAACCGGGGACTCTCAAAAACCGGAGAAACAAAAGAAAAAAAATACAGAGTGAGGTAACGTACAGACAAGTACTGGATGAATTTGCAGCCCGCAACACAGCAGTCATACTGTCTGTTTGCGCGCGAGTCCGCTATCAGGAGCCCAGCGGAAAAGCAACAGAATGGGCCACTTGGCTAATGCACGAGATCAAGTCTAGCTCGAAGATACGATAACACGGAACATTTTCTTTTGGGAACCCCACCGATCACCACAAGCACGCACTAAGCTGAACTTCACAAGCATCCAAAAGGTCGAAAGACACCAATCTGTACGTCCATTCGGATCGTCGGAAACACAAATAGTATGACCGCTTTCTTTTGTACGCGCGACCAGCGGAACTCACCCTGCTTTGGTAAGTTTCATGTAGTACGCTGCCAACTACTAGTTTTCAGTAGCCAACAATGAATGGTTAACACAAGGATTCTCAAGCGAACCATAACTCTGAAAAAGACAGGCGCTCCGTTTTGTTTGTGCGTGCCGGGTGATCGTTTTCCCACTTGTATTTACCCTGTGTATATTCAGGTAAGGAATTCTGATCAACCACCAAAACACGCTGCCTACGTCTTTTTAGGCTGCACAATACATTGAAGGGCAACCCGCAAGATTGTTAGTACTAAAAACAACAACTAAGGTACCCACCGACCCTCTTACCTCGTGTGACCACCACTCTTACGACACTCAGAGCACAAAGGATATCTTCCCATAACGACGAAGGTCGCCCGGAGACTTTAAACCCCCGGAGTTTCAAGCGAACTTTCACTCTAAAAAGGTGTCGATCACAAGAGCCATGGACTTTGCAAAGCACATAGGAAAAAAGAGCGCGCGCTAAAGTAAGTCGAATCGTCGGCAATAGGCAGCAAAGATATACACACAAACATACTATACCTTAAAGGAGCCTTTATGACTACGGTCACCCGGAGATAAAACCCCGGATCCCTAAGCGAACTTGCACTCTAAAAATATGTACCCAGAGAGCCGCAGTCCCTAGTATGGCTTTGTGTTCATTCCTGACTGACAGAGTCCTGTTCCCACCCGTTTTTGGGTTAACAATGCATTGTTGGTACTACATAATTAGTAGTTGGTAGCGTACTGCATGAAACTTACCGAAGCAGGCGAGTTCCGCTTGTGCGCACAAACAAAAGAAAGCGCCATACTAATTTTTACTGCTCGGCCACATTCTGCCTCCATGCATGAGAGGCAATGCCCGCCTGAAGGCCAACGATTTCTTCTAGACAAGGAAGGAAGCCTTCAACCCATTCCAACTTCCTTTCTGCAATCCCCCCCCCTCACCCCTCAACCGCAAAACAAAGTTGTCGACAACGAAAGTAAAAAGAAAACGGTAGCAGTCTAAATTTCGAAAGCGCACTTTCACTCCAAAGAAAATAAATTCGCACCTTTCCGCTTCTGGCTCGGGACACCAGCCTATCTAGTTCCAGAGTGTGCCTTGCATTGGCACCCCCGCACCCTCCCATCTTCGCTCATACAGGACAGGCAAAAAATAGTTAAAACAAAGGGGGGGGGGGCCTGGGGGGCACAGTGCACTTGTCAAGGATTTTTTTTTGACTTTGACTAGTGGTTTTACGAGTCAAAACTTTGACTGCAGTAAAATGACTAGTCAAAAATACCTTTGTCACTTTTACTACAGTCAAAATTTTTGGCTGTAGTGCACCGCGGGGGGCGGGTTCCAACGGGGTGGGGGAGCGAGTGAGTATTGTGCCACTGACGCACTCACCCAGGGCCACGCAACACGCGTAGCCAAATGGGCAGCCGAAGAACGCCAACGAGCCGGACACACATCCACTCGGTTATAGCGGGTAGAAGCAGGGGGGTGGGTAAGAGTAGACCAAGCAAACAAACCGGTGGCATTCTGTTTTTTTTTTTTTCTTCTTTCTTCTTCTTCGCCTCGTTCTTCTTCAGCTTAACCAAAAAGAACATGAAAAATAAGTGTAGTGGGGGGGGGGGGGGGGGGGGGGGCAGCGCTCTTGTTAAGGATCAGCCACTTTGGCCGGATGGCCGGATAAACCAGACCCCCCCCCCCCCCCCCCCCCCCTCACAGTGCAGTTGCCTTGGAGACTCACACCGCAGTCCTGTCTGCAGACATCAGGTTCCACGCTGATGATGGTCCGCCTTATGTGTCCGTGGCTTAAAGGACCGAAACACGGCGCAGACGGGACCAGTGCGGTGTTGAGCACATACCCATTCCAAGCACGTTCTTGCAATCCCCCCATTCCAGTAGGGTACTTCGCGTAACGCGACTTGCTGCCCTCAGCACGCAGGATTACTTCCTCGCACTCTTTTCCTTTTGGTACTTCAACCATTGGTGCTGCACACGGCAACCCCATGTCCACTGTGCTCTGCGGAGTTTACTTCGCAGATTGCCACCGTAAAAAGAAGACAAGTCAGTGCTGCCTAGCGAGTCGCAGTCACAATCAGGGCGAGTGCCCTGAGTTTTTTAACTGATTGCTCAGACACGGTTGTAGGGGCCTTCTCCCCGTGACGGATTCGCCTGTGCTCTAGTAGCACGGGTGGTCCTGGCTGTGACGAGCTACGAACAGCCGCCTGACAAACCAGACTCACACCGCAGTCCTGTCTGCAGACATCCAGGTTCCACGCTGATGATGGTCCGCCTTATGTGTCCGTGGCTTAAAGGACCGAAACACGGCGCAGACGGGACCAGTGCGGTGTTGAGCACATACCCATTCCAAGCACGTTCTTGCAATCCCCCCCCCCCCCCTCTACAGTGCAGTTGCCTTGGAGGCTGGGTGGTCAAATTCTCTAAGGTGAAATGGTCAAAATTCCCTGCCAAAAGTGGGCCCACAAAATTTTTCCAAAGTGTGGTATTTGGGGTATTTGGGGCAAAAAAAAAATTTTTTTTTCTGACCGCCCACCGTGGTGACCACCTTAGAGTGTGACAGGTAGCGTCTCCCCCCTCCACAGTGAAAATAGCCTGAGGGGGGGGGGGGGGGGGGGGGGGGGGGGGGTCAGCCGGCTGATGGATGGATGGATGGTTCTTAACAAGATGCCTGGGGGGGGGCAGCGCTCTCGTTAAGGATCAGCCACTTTGGCCGGATGGCCGGATAAACCAGACCCCCCCCGGGCCCCCCCCCCTCCCCCTCTACAGTGCAGTTGCCTTGGAGGCTGGGTGGTCGAATTCTCGAAGGTGAAATGGTCAAAATTCCCTGGCAAAAGTGGGCCCACAAAAAATTTTCAAAGTGTGGTTTTTGGGGTATTTGGGCCAAAAAAAAAGTTTTTTTTTTCTGACCACCCACCGTGGTGACCACCTTAGAGAGTGACAGGTAGCGTCCCCCCTCCACAGTGAAAATAGCCTGTATATAGGGGGGGGGGGGGGGGGGGGTCAGGTCAGATTCTGCCAACGACTCCGCAATCTGGCCGCTTAGGGCCACCCCTGCGGGGTGCTGATACTAATACTGAGACCCAAAACGAAGTTGCTAACCCTGGGTGGGGGTGGGTACCCGGTACCCCCCCCAGGGTGCGCACTAAGGGCACCGACCCGCCACACCTGAAGGGACTGCTCGCGGACTTTGCGAAGAAACGAAGAGACACGATCCGGCACGTCGAAACGCGTCGAAACGCGTGAAGGTCCTGTGCGACGACCCGTTAGTGACCCGGTGGTCCTCGCTAGTTTTGAGATATCTTGAGTAAATCAACACTGCGTCTTGTGTGGGGTAACGGAAGAAGGAAAGAGAAGGGATCAGAGCGGTAGGGAGAGATCCGAGATTGGACGTTGACTACCAATTCTAATTAAATTTGAAACCCGAAATTGGACACTGACTACCAAGTCTAATTGAAATTGGGTACGACATGAGACGTTGACTGCCAATTCTAATTAAATTTGGAATCCGACATTGGACGTTGACTACCAATTCTAATTAAGTTTGGGATTCGGCATCAGACGTTGCCTATCATTTATAATTAAATTTGGATCCGACATTGGACGTTGACTACCAATAATAATTAAATTTGGATCCGACATTGGACGTTGGCTACCAATTCTAATTGATTTTGGATCCGAACTTAGACGTTGACTACCAATAATAATTAAATTTGGATCCAAACTAGAACGTTGTCTACCAATTCTAATTACATTTGGAATCGGAAATTGGACGTTGACTACAAATTCCAATTAGATTTGGGATTTGGTATCAGACGTTGACTACCGATTCTAACTAAATTTGGATTCAATACTAGAAGTTGACCGGCGCGGGAATTCTTCGCTGTACCGTACCGTGCGCTGGGGGGCGCTGCCCCCCAGACCCCCCCTCTCTTACAAACCAGCTAACCATTTCGTCTGATTCTTATTACCAACACTGAGGTTGGGTTGCATTGGGCTGGGCTGGCATAGTAGTGCTTGCCTCTTGACTACCAATTCTAATTAAATTTGGATTCAAAATTGAACGTTGCCTACCAATTCTAATTAAATCTGGGATCGGAAATTGGACGTTGACTACCAATTCTAATTAAATTTGGATTCAAAATCGAACGTTGACTACCAATTCTAATTAAATTTGAGATCGGAAATTGGATGTTGACTACCAATTCTAATTAAATTTGGATTCAAAATTGAACGTTGACTACCAATTCTAATTAAATTTGAGATCGGAAATTGAACGTTGCCTACCAATTCTAATTAAATTTGAGATCGGAAATTGGATGTTGACTACCAATTCTAATTAAATTTGGATTCAAAATTGAACGTTGACTACCAATTCTAATTAAATTTGAGATCGGAAATTGAACGTTGACTACCAATTCTAATTAAATTTGAGATCGGAAATTGGATGTTGACTACCAATTCTAATTAAATTTGGATTCAAAATTGAACGTTGACTACCAATTCTAATTAAATTTGAGATCGGAAATTGGATGTTGACTACCAATTCTAATTAATTTTGGATCCGACAATAGACGTTCACTGCCACTTCTAATTAAATTTGGGATCCGACATTAGACGTTGACTACCAATTCTATTTAAATTCAGAATCGGAAATTGGACGTTGACTACCACTTCTAATCAAATTCGGATACGACATCAGACGTTGACTACCGATTGTAATTAAATTTGGAATCCGAAATTGGAAGTTGACTACCAATTCTAATTAAATTTTGGATTTGGCATCAGACGTTGACTACCGATTGTAACTAAATTTGGAATCCGAAACTGGACGTTGACTACCGATTGTAGTTAAATTTGGGATCCGAAACTGGACGTTGCCTATCAATTCTAATTAATTTCTGGATTTGGCATCAGACGTTGCCTACCAATTTTAATTAAATCTGGAGCCAACCCTGAACGTTGACTACCAATTCTATTTAAATGTGCGCGTCCCTCAGGCCCTGGTGCTCGACTTGATGGAGGCGCTTGGGCTTCACGAGCGTGTGCTGGCACCCTTACGCCACATATACAAGCACCTGCGGCGTCGCTTCCGGTACCCCTTGGGAGTCGGCGAGATGTTCACTGTCACCAACGGAATTCTCCAGGGCTGCCCGATATCAGTGGTCCTGATCAACGCGCTCCTCTCTGTTCTCTCGAAGGCCTTGGTCAGCCGAGCTCGGGTGAGTCCGAAGTCGTTCGCCGACGATCTGTACCTGCTGTCGCAACTTGCGAGGCTACTCCAAGAGGGAATTCGAACCACAGAGGTGTTCGACAGCCTGACAGGCTTTGCCCTCAACGAGGACAAGTCGGTCTCCTTCTCGACGTCCCCAGAGCCTCCTCGCCTCGTGATCGGTCGCAAAATAATTCGATCGAGCAAAATAGTGAAGGTTTTGGGTGTCCCCCTGGGCACAGAGGGACCCGTTGACAACCGCAGGGCCAACGCCACGGTCGAGGCCGCGGCCAGACTTGAGGCGGCGCCGCTCATGCATCGCACGAAGTTCCGCATAATGCAGACGATCGCAGCCTCCGCGTATTACGGGGCGGCCTACTGCACGAATACAACAGGTGGCTTCGTCAACAGCTCAACGCTCCGAACGGCACTCTCCGCTTGCGTGATCCCTCGATCTAACCGGGCGAAGAGCCCTCTTGCGGTTCTCTCCCTGGTTGCTAAAGCACACCTGTGTGATCCGGCATGCGCCTCAGGTTTCAGCTTATTCCGCACGTTCGTGAAACAATACGGGAAAGAGAGGTTTCGGGTGAGGATGGACGCTCTCCTTCGCGTGGGAGCCGACTCGTCTATCAAGGGTCCCGTAGGTCTTATGGCTAATCTTCTGCGGGAGATAAGATTCCTACGGGCCACGCAGCACAGCTTCCAGTCCCTGTCTTTCGACGGGACTCCCGTGTCGCTACTCGGTAAAGAAGCCCCACACCTCTTTCGTGAGGGCCTGCGTCTGCGCGCGTGGCGTTACTTGACCACACAGAGACAAGGATTTGACGGAATCGAAGGAGGGGTGGACGTACGTGCCATGAATCGGCTTTGGCTGAACCGCGCGACGGACCACAAATTGAGTTCCGCGATCAGTCGATGTATTGGGGGAGCGGTGTACTCACGGGAATGGTGCCGCAGGAAGTGGGGTTCGGGGAGCGGCGACTGCGAGTTCTGCGACAGCGGTGCGACGGGGACCCTGTGGCATTACTACTGGCAATGTCCGGGCCCAGGTTGTAGATGGAACGAGCTGCGATCCCGGTTTTGCATTGCTGAGGCGATGGTCCGGGACATGCCCCAGTGCTTGTGCATTAGAGGGATACCCCCCTACGGGACCCCTCCTGACCTCCTGGAGAAGATCCAGAGGCTGATCGGTACGATCTCAATCGAGATGGCGCAGGCGCAGCGGAGCCTTGCGGCAACACGCCCTTGGGAACTCGCCTCAGGTGCGTCGACGAAATACGACGTACACTTAGCAACGGACAGTCGTAAGTTGCTAACGACCAACATCGGAACCCGCTTCGCAGCGACGTTGGTCTTCTGGCTGCGGAGTCTATCATGGGTCAGCTCCAACCCTCTCCCGACGACAGGCGTGGAACTCGCGCTTGATTTTGAGGCATTTACGCGTTCGAAGCTCCCAGGGAGAACCTTCGCCGAGAAGGGGCTGCAAATTGGGTACCTTATGCGAGCTATCAACGACCTGTGCTGCGCCGACTCAGGAGTCGCCTCCTTCCCTGGGAAGTGGCGGCAGGGGGTCTGTTCCCTCCGCTGTTTTGGTGCGCCGGCTATGCCGGGTTGTACCCACCGCCCACGCTTTGCGGCTGGACGGAAGACCGAGTGGATGTTGGGCAAGCTGGAAACAATTTGCGCCCGTAACAGCTGGAACGATGCCGTGCCTGAATATCCGCACGACGTACCCTATGTTCAGTGGGAGTTGAGATTCTCTGTCAAGATGCTAGCCGCCGCCATAGGGCGGGCTATTGCCAAAAGGAGGAGAGCCCGCGAAACAACGTGCCAACACACGCCTGCCAGGCGGTCTCGTCCGCCAGTCAGAACGCCCCCGGCTGCGCCACCATCGGTGCAACAATCATCTTTGACAGGGCCACGGCTCGCTCCGCGCCCACGGCGCAACGACTTGCGCCCGCCGTAGTAGTACGGGATAGTAGTGGGGCGACCGGATACTCCTCGGAGAGATGGTCCCTGCACTCTAACTCGTCTCTCTCTCTCTCTCTCTTTAAATTTGGAATCGGAAATTGGACGTTGAGTACCGATTCTAATTAGATTTGGGGTTCGGCATCAGACGTTGACTACCGGTTCTAACTGAATTTGGATTCAATACTAGAAGTTGACCGGTGCGGAAATTCTTCGCTGTACCGTACCGTGCGCTGGGGGGCGCTGCCCCCCAGACCCCCCTCTCTTACAAATTAACTTAACCATTTCGTCTGATTCTTGTTCCAACACTGAGGTTGGGTGGGTTAGCCTGGGCTGGCTTGGTAGTGCTTGCCTCTTGACTACCAATTCTAATTAACCCCTTACGGACGGGAGACATATATATATGTCGAAAAATCAAAAAAGGTTGCGGAGATCATCTCGCCTATGAAGACACAACGAAAGTGATCCATGTTTGCTTCTTTGGAAAGATACGTCACAAATCTTTCAATTGCACCCTTCATCGGACAAAACTGCTGCCCGAGCTGCCAAGCGGATGCCTCTGCAAAACTTGGGGGCTGGCCAGAAATTGGGGGTTTTCGAGTTCTTGCCTGTGCCATTTTGGATCCACCACAGGACCCCGAGGGCGAAAAGGACTTTTCTGCAGAGGAGGAAAAGCTATATAAATCCCTGCGTCCATCCTCAAAAAAAAAAAAAAAAAAAAAAACCCACGGGCTGGCGGGTGTGGGTAGGCTACCACAGCAGTCATAGGGGGTCATGGGGGGGCCCATAGAACATTATTGAAGTTCGCAAAGGCTTCGGTGTACTTCGATGCCGTGTCGGCGGTCCTCGCAAAGAGAGAGCAGTTGGCACGACGCCCCATGCCCTTATTCTCCAACTCTTCCTTGTAATCCAACTGCTGTGTTTTCCCCCTCACGCGCCCTTTGCCGGACAACTGCTGGTTCTCCCACCTCTCTGCTGCACCCTCCACCCTCTGGAACATCTGGCTCGGAATCTATACACGGCGCGCAGTGATGCACGGTGATGCACAGTGATCCACGCTAGTGCGGTGTGCACAGTGACACGATAGCGCATGGTGGTGCATAGTGATCCACAGTGGAGGACAGTGGTGGCACTAATTTTCGGGCCCTCAACGACTTTGCAGGGCTGGCTGGGGTGGCTGGACAGGCTGGACCACCACTGGGGGGGGGGGTCTGGGGGGTCGACAAACACGTGCTCGGCACCCCGGTGCAAAAGACGGGTACCCGTCCATCTACATGGACTATTGCTCTAGGCCGAAATCCCCTTATAAATCCCTGGGTAACTCACCCAAAAAAAAAAAAAAATCGAAAATCGGGTGGGAGGTTGCGTTGATTTACACAACCTCGGATTGGGTTGGGCAGGAGTTTGGTGTCTGTAATCTTGGGTTGGGCAGAGGCTTTGGGTGTCTGTAGTGGGAATTATTTCTCCTATTCTGGCCGTGCTACAGAAGAAGGGTGAGACCTTTCATCAGAACAATCATCAGTAGGCTAGGTGTCTTCTGGAGGAGAACACTGGCTGCAGAAGGTCCTGCCTTAGCCAGGACATCAGATTCTGAGGCACCATGTACCATACCGTCTCCCAGGGGGCGGTGCCCCCTGGACCCCCCATAAACTATCTACAAGATTTCGAATTTTCGCCAGAGGCCTGTTACCAGGCATCAGTTTCCTGTTCCAGGTTCTGAACAAGACAGAATCTGAAGTGCCATGTACCGTACCGTCTCCCGGGGGGCGGTGCCCCCCGGACCCCCCCATAAACTATCTACAAGATTTCGAATTTTCGCCAGAGGCCTGTTACCAGGCATCAGTTTCCTGTTCCAGTTCTGAACAAGACAGAATCTGAAGTGCCATGTACCGTACCGTCTCCCGGGGGGCGGTGCCCCCCGGACCCCCCCCTGCATTAAGACTCACCAGAGAAAATGGGCTTGGTGTCTAGTCTGAAGGAGAAAATGGGCTGCATAAGGTCCTGTTGTCGTCGGGAAAAAAAAAAAAAAGCCCTCGCTTTGGCGTCCAGCTGCGTGAGACTTCAAAATGATGATCGTGGGGGCTCTACAGTACCCGGATCCTCGAGCGAGTTTGCGTTCTAAAAACTCAAGAAAAATCCATCCTTCCGCGTTGTCCAACGCGTTTCGACTCGAGGGGGGCTGCAAGCCCCCCTCGAGGTACACACAGTGGGTTGGTCACAGTCGGAACTAGCGGAAGCGCCTTTCGAAAATAATGTCCTATTCCCGTTGTTCCCTATTGGGGTAGGCTTTGCGTGAGGGCCTCGCCGGTTCGTTTCATGGTGCGTTTTGAGGAGAATGTTGCCCAGAACATCTGGGGCGGAATATCGTTTCGTTTCTTAAAACACCTACCCGCCCCTCCCCCCGTGTAATTGCGACAGCAGAAAACGCTTGTAATTGAGACACTTTTGGTGGCTTCAACAGCTGAGGTCCGTGAGAGTTTCATTCGAACGACCTGTGTTTCCGAAAAAATCAACCATGCCTTTGAAGTGTGAACCTCACGAGACTAGACGATTTTTGGAAATCGTCAGTCGCTCTCATTGAAGATCCATTTACCGAACACCATCCAAATTCCGTGAGGGCGGGGTGTCTCAATTCCACGCGTTTAGGTTAATGGACATGTACCAAATGGGAGCCACTGGATTGCCACACGGCACGAAATGGGGTGTCCGGGCTCGCTTTGTTAGGTACAGGTGTCACAGTGCCACAATAGAAGTACATTAGCGCTTGAAATTGGGACACTTGTGGGAAAATCACGAAAATAGGTCTCAATTACACAGGGGCAGGTAGAAAAGCAAAAAAAGAAGGGGAAAAAAAAAAAAAAAAAAAAAACGCTAACCCAAACAACTTCCGCCGGTAGAGAAACCTCGCCTAAAGAAATCAACTGCCTTCGGGTAGGCTAGTCTGACACTAGTTGTTCGGGAAAAAAAAAAAAAAAAAAAAACGCACAGACGGGATCGCAGGAAAGCACGAAAAAAAACCCACAGCAAACACAGCCTGAAACCCCCAAAAAAGGCTAGGCCAAGCAGGGCTAGACCGACATATCGGCATGGGGGGGGGGGGGGGGGGGTTTCGTGCCTGGATCCTAGAATAAAGACCCCTCGGTCGTTGGGGGAGAAAGAATTGAGGAGGGGGGCGTCTGCGTGGGAAAGTCAGCCGTAGGATAGGTGACGACACAATTTCCGATGGCGCAGTGTCCCGCGAGGGGAGCGTTTTCTCGGTTCTCGCGAACCTGTTGAGGCCGGAGAGGAGGCAGAGGCAAAGACATGCAACACTGGCAGGTGAGCCCCCTATGCTCTATTACTTTTTTGCCTGACCCTATATTACTGATTTTCAGTAGGTATTTAGCTCCAAGACAAAAGAGCCGCGTAAGCCCTGCATGCAGAGCGTAAAGGAGATCTTCCCACATTGCCAAAAGTCACCACAGAGTCACCAGAGACTCTAAACCCCCGGAGTTTCAAGCGAACTTTCACTCTAAAAAAAAAAAAAAAAAACAGCGAAAAAAAAAGGCGTGGGGGGGCCCAAGACTGAAGCGATTTTCTTCTTGGTGTCGGTCACAACACTTACAAACTTGGCTAGCCGTAGTTGGAGTGTGTAATCATGCCTACATCCCTCATACTACCCGCCTCACAGCCTCAATGGTCAACCGGAGAACCCACAATAAACGCTATTTTTTTTTTTTTTTTTTTTTTTTTCTCTGAGATAACCCATTCATGAACGGTCACACGGAGACCCTAAAACCCCGGTCTAAAAAGCAAGGCTTTCTTCCCCATGCTAGTTCTTATCAGCGCCCGAGGTGCTATCTGAAACTCGCGAGCATAGAAGGGGCACCCGGAAAGTAAAACAAACAGTCCCGGATATGGCTAGCCATAACCCATAACGAAAGCATGCACTAAATATACAATCCGTAACCATAAAGCCCTTTCTTGCTCTAAGAGAACCCATTCATGAACGGTCACACGGAGACCCTAAAACCCCGGTATTTCAAGCGAACGTTAACTCTAAAATAACCCGTGTGCCCGAAGGTCACCCCCCGGAGACTTTGCATCCCCGAGGCTTCAAGCGAGCCTCCATTCTGAAAAGAGAAGAAAAGGAGGCGCCGTCAAGCCTCTTTTTTTAAAATCTCTAAAGCACCGAACCTTTTATCCTCAAAAAAAAAAAAAAAAAAAAAAAAGAAGAAAAAAAGCACATACAATCTGTTCGTCCTTAGGATCGACGGTAACACAGAATAAGGTATCAGAACGACGTAAATCGTCGACGGCAAAATACACACGCATCAAATGTAGTAGTAAAACAATATTAAATTTCAAAATTCGCTAGAAAAGGTTCTACAACGAGGGTGGCTGGACTGATGCCTTCTAGTACTTCGAGAAAGAATCTCACTCTAAAGAAGGAACCGGCCGACTATGTGTTGCATTGCGCTCTTCGGTGAGTGATACAGGGGGGGTTTTGGGGTTCTTTCATGGTAACAAACGCGTTTGTCATCATGAAGAAGAGACAGTTGACAGCGTATCTATCGTCTTATATATTTGTCAAATAGGAACTACACACGTGCGCACAAAACTTGTGTTACCAATGCATTGTCAGTTACCTAAAAACCTCAAAATACTCAAACACTTTAAAATACTAGCTGGCGCCGTGCTGTGTGCAGGCTGCAGCTCCAAAACAGGCGAGCGCCGCCAGTGCGCCGTGTTATTTTGGTTTGCTCTTTATTTTCTTACCGCCGACGCGCTCTCTGTCGCTGTTTGCGCCAATTTTGACTACTGTTTACCAGGGTAACAGGTACACGTGCGTGTTAGCGTCGCTACGCCAACAAAAAAACCCCAAAACGTGTAGAACGTGGGGGGCCCAAGACTACACTCCACGAAGGAATGTGTGGGTGGTGACCCCTCCGAACAGTCTCCCTGGCCCTGGCCCACGCCTGATGCCGCAACCCCTTAACCCGGGCGGCGGCGCTTTGGCATGAGCCAGGAACCTCAAGGGGAGCAGCGCGAGAGGCATCATCCACGCTTCAAAGGCCCACACACTCCACGAAGGAATGTACTTGGTGTCGGTCACAAACAGTCCCGGACATGGCTAGCCATAACCCATAACGAAAGCGTGCACTAAATATACAACCCGTAACCACATAGCCCTTTCTTGCTCTAAGAGAACCCATTCATGAACGGCCATACGGAGACCCTAAAACCCCGGAATATCAAGCGTTAAAGTTCTAAAAAGAGAGAACCCATACTAGTCACGCCCCCCGGGCGGCAAAAGGGCACCAGATGCCGACAGGGGGAAAAAAAAAAGAAAAAGAAAAACACCCAACAAGTAACTCTAAAAAGGAGACTTTAAAACCCCGGAGTTTCAAGCGAACTTTCACTCTTAAAAAAAACGGCCGCGCGAAACCGATTCAGATGTCGAAGCGCTTCTTGGGTCTGCCTAGCAGAGTCAACCACGCCCAACAGAAGCCAGCGGCAAAGAAGGTGCTGGCCACTGCGCGGCTTACTTGCAGGGGCCTGGGGGGGGGGCGGCTAAGTTGGATGGAAACGCCGTTTCTTTTAGTTTTTTCGAAATATGGAAACGGAAACGGAAACGTTTCCGTTTCTTTTAAAAGAAACGCCAGAAGGCTCCTCGTGCTGAGGGGTCCTATAGGATACCACTTCGCGGGTCCTTCTGTGTGTCCGTCGGGTGTCCGTTTCCAGCCAAATTTTGGCTTTCCTTTCAGAGGGCGGGATCACCTTCTTCTTTTGATCTACCAGCGGGCACTTCTCTTCCTCCGTCTTCTGGCGGGCTCTCTGACTCTTCAGGGCCCTTCCTGGGCTGTTCTTCGACTTGGCTCGGCCCCTTCTTGTGTGTCGTCGCGGTCTCGTTTGTGCAGAGCAGTCGCTGATGCTCACCGCTTTCTTTCGTCGGCGATCTGAGACGAGCAAATAGGAAACCACAAGCTAATGATGCAGAATGTCGTTACATGCGGATGCTGAGGTTTTCTGGCACCAGATTCCACTCTTCTGTGCCTACCACTTCGTCCTCTGCTGCTTCCAACCCACGTTCTCATGTTTACTTGTATCGGCGGCCGTGCCGCGTGGGGCTTTTTGAATCTGCAGTCCTCTTCTGCATTGTCGGTGGTTCTTCCTGCCGTCGCTGTCTATGCTCCGACAACACCGCCCGATGGTGCCCCTTCCGGTGACGGTTGCCACCCGTCGTTGTATGCAAGGTGCACTGTGGCAATCGATGTTTAACACACACGTTACTGCGTGGCCATCGCTTTTCTGGCGGGTTCAACATTGCCCCGGCATACGTGTGCCCTTCTCACCTCTTGATGCTGCTTGCACTCCCTCTTTGTCTTACACCGCTGAAAACCCCGGTCTTGTAGCCTGTGGTGCGGCGGAGCTCCCGCTGTCCTGAACGATCGTATCTGTATAGCCTATTATTGGAAGCGGATGTGCTTTCCCGATCGTCTTCAGCGCGTTGGCCAACGGCCTCGCATCAACAGAGCATCGTCGCCACAACAGCCATTGGTATAAAGAGCTGCAGACCTCAAAGTCATCACAACCGGATGCGTGTGGTTGCGCGGTCGCAACTCTTATGCTTCTTTCCTCCCTCTTTTTCGGAGCCTCCTTGTCCATGGTTTCCCACTGGATTGCGGGGTCCGCCGTTCGGAACACATTTCCGGTCGGACCTTCAGCCAGTATACCAGTGGCATACCAGCCGTTTCTTTTGAAAAGAAACGGCGTTTCCATCCACCGCCAAAAAGAAGGAAACGGAAACGGAAACGGAAACGGAAACGTTTCCAACGTTTCCATCCTACATAGCCCTAGGGGGGGGGGGCCCGCTGCGGAGGTGGCGTTTATCAAATAAATACCTCGGGCCCAGGAAGAAATGCGTAGTTTGTTAGAAATCTTGCTTTCCTTGCGGTCCATTTTGTGCTGATAGAGCAGCGAGCTCCCCCGCGTATGTTCCTGGTTGTGCTCGACATCTCTTGTGACAACGAAGCAGACTACACGTCCTCGCCCGGCATCTCGGAAGATGCAATCGAGTGGTCGAAGTGCTTGTTGCCCTTGTCCTTCTTGGACTTGTCAAGATGGACAACGGGGAAAACCTAGTGCGGCAAGCCCGCGTTGCTTCTTTCCAAACTGCCATGTAGCCGGCGCCCGGCGATGCATAAAGGCCGACTGCACTACAAGAAAACCGAAGCTTTTACCCTTCAAGAAAAAAAAGAAGCATGCTCGGTCGCGCAAACAAGAATCTCTATCTTCTCATCCACATTTGGGACCACAAATAACGCTTAAAAAAAAAAAAAAAAAAAAGAAATACGAACCCAGTATGAAATATTCGAAAAAGGAAAAAGGATCGAACAGCAACCCGTATGAATTTATCAATCCCCAATGAAAAGTAGCAATGAAGGGTCGTATTTCCCATCATCTTTCCGCTGTCTCTCTCGGTGTGACCAATCTCCCTTGAGCCAGGTAGTCTTTTTGGTGTGCGAGAGCCGAGCGTTGACCTATCATAGCAGTCTCGTCGTTCTGCTGTCTTAGGAGCTTGCTTGTGCTCTCTCGTGATTGTTATGTTTCGTGTGCTCCGCCCCCCTCCCATGCCCGTGTAGAAGTGTTGGTTTCAGCAGAACAAAAGCAAGTTACGTTTTCTTCTGATCTGAGAGCCATCGCCCGCAGCGTGTCTCGTGTCTTTCTTGTTGTCTGTTGTGAGATGCGGGGCAGACTCGTCAACCCGCGGCATCGTCAGCGAAGGGTAAGTGTCGGCGTCTTCGGACAACGTCCTTGCTCCCGCTGGCCTGACGTGGTCAAACGCTCGCAGGCTAGTTGCCGTCTCAGGTATGCTGATGGTTGTTTTGCGCAAGAGTCATCCAGCACCTCGCAACTCAGCGTTTTCGATGCATTCTTCTTCTCCCTAGATAGATGATTGTTTTACGTCTACGTGTAAGGGCTGGATTGCATCTGGGATGGCAGTCCTCGTCGGTATGCTGTCTCACGTGTGTCCGCGTTCTTCCTTTCCTGCCGCCTCCATCACACTCTATTGCGAGATACACCCTTGGATTATCGATCTTCATCATTCTGCATCTTCTTACGAATGTTTCTCCCTCGCAACGTGCATGAGAACCGGAATGCATCCAGGATGGCAGTCCTCGTCAAGTCTGCTGTCTCAGGTGCGTGCTCGTTCTTCCTTGTGACGTTTCAGCAAATCATCAAGATCGGTTTCTATTGTGAGTTCTGCTGGTGGATCTTTCTACTAACAAATGGCTGTTCTGTGCGAGAACTGGAATGCTCCCAGGACGGCAGTCCTCGTCAGTCTGCTGTCTCGGTTGCGTTCGTGTGTTCTGCTGGCGGATCTTCTTACTACATGGCTGTTCTGTGCGAGAACTGGTATGCATCCAGGATGGCAGTCCTCGTCAGTCTGCTATCTCTCAGGTGCGTGCTTGTTCTTCTTGTGGTGTCTCAGCAAATTTCAACAACCGTTTCTGCTGGCGGATCTTTCTACATGGCTGTTCTGCGCGAGAACTGGAATGCATCCAGGATGGCAGTCCTCGTCAGTCTGCTGTCTCAGGTGCGTGCTTGTTCTTCTTGTGGTGTCTCAGCAAATCTTCAACAACCGTTTCTATTATGAGTTCTGCTGGCGGATCTTCTTACTCCATGGCTGTTCTGTGCGAGAACTGGTATGCATCCAGGATGGCAGTCCTCGTCAGTCTGCTGTCTCTTGGGTGCGTGCTTGTTCTTCTTGTGGTGTCTCAGCAAATCTCAAGAACCGTTTCTATTATGAGTTCTGCTGGCGGATCTTCTTACTACATAGCTGTTCTGTGCGAGAACTGGTATGCATCCAGGATGGCAGTCCTCGTCAGTCTGCTGTCTCTCGGGTGCGTGCTTGTTCTTCTTGTGGTGTCTCAGCAAATTTCAAGAACCGTTTCTATTATGAGTTCTGCTGGCGGATCTTTCTACATGGCTGTTCTGCGCGAGAACTGGAATGCATCCAGGATGGCAGTCCTCGTCAGTCTGCTGTTTCAGGTGCGTGCTTGTTCTTCTTGTGGTGTCTCAGCAAATTTCAAGAACCGTTTCTATTATGAGTTCTGCTGGCGGATCTTGCGAGAACTAGAATGCATCCAGGATGGCAGTCCTCGTCAGTCTGCTGTCTCAGGTGCGTGCTTGTTCTTGTGGTGTCTCAGCAAATTTCAACAACCGTTTCTGCTGGCGGATCTTTCAACATGGCTGTTCTGCGCGAGAACTGGTATGCATCCAGGATGGCAGTCCTCGTCAGTCTGCTGTCTCTCGGGTGCGTGCTTGTTCTTCTTGTGGTGTCTCAGCAAATCTTCAACAACCGTTTCTATTATGAGTTCTGCTGGCGGATCTTTCTACATGGCTGTTCTGCGCGAGAACTGGAATGCATCCAGGATGGCAGTCCTCGTCAGTCTGCTGTTTCAGGTGCGTGCTTGTTCTTCTTGTGGTGTCTCAGCAAATTTCAAGAACCGTTTCTATTATGAGTTCTGCTGGCGGATCTTGCGAGAACTAGAATGCATCCAGGATGGCAGTCCTCGTCAGTCTGCTGTCTCAGGTGCGTGCTTGTTCTTGTGGTGTCTCAGCAAATTTCAACAACCGTTTCTGCTGGCGGATCTTTCAACATGGCTGTTCTGCGCGAGAACTGGTATGCATCCAGGATGGCAGTCCTCGTCAGTCTGCTGTCTCTCGGGTGCGTGCTTGTTCTTCTTGTGGTGTCTCAGCAAATTTTAAGAACCGTTTCTATTATGAGTTCTGCTGGCGGATCTTTCTACATGGCTGTTCTGCGCGAGAACTGGAATGCATCCAGGATGGCAGTCCTCGTCAGTCTGCTGTTTCAGGTGCGTGCTTGTTCTTCTTGTGGTGTCTCAGCAAATTTCAAGAACCGTTTCTATTATGAGTTCTGCTGGCGGATCTTGCGAGAACTAGAATGCATCCAGGATGGCAGTCCTCGTCAGTCTGCTGTCTCAGGTGCGTGCTTGTTCTTGTGGTGTCTCAGCAAATTTCAACAACCGTTTCTGCTGGCGGATCTTTCAACATGGCTGTTCTGCGCGAGAACTGGTATGCATCCAGGATGGCAGTCCTCGTCAGTCTGCTGTCTCTCGGGTGCGTGCTTGTTCTTCTTGTGGTGTCTCAGCAAATTTCAACAACCGTTTCTATTATGAGTTCTGCTGGCGGATCTTTCTACATGGCTGTTCTGCGCGAGAACTGGAATGCATCCAGGATGGCAGTCCTCGTCAGTCTGCTGTCTCAGGTGCGTGCTTGTTCTTCGTGGTGTCTCAGCAAATCTTCAACAACCGTTTCTGCTGGCGGATCCTTCTACTGCATGGCTATTCTGTGCGGGAACTGGGTGCATCCAGGATGGCAGTCCTCGTCAGTCTGCCGTCTTGGTTGTGTTCGTGTTCTTCCTTCCTGCGGCCCCCATCCACAACATTCTCTTGCGTATGGGCTCATCAGACTGCGGCCAGGTGCGTGCTTGTTCTTCCTGGTTGGAATCAGCAAATGAAGAAACGTTTCAGTAGCGAATCGCGAGAACGGAATGCATCCAGGATGGCAGGCCTCGTCAGCCTGCTGTCTCGGGTGTGTTCTTGTTCTTCCTACCCTGGAGTATGGATTCTGCATGTGTCTATGAATGCTTCGTCCCCCTCGTAACGTGCATACGAACTGGTAAGCGTCCAGGAGGGCAGTCCTCGTCAGTCTCTCCGGCGCGTGCTTGTTCCTCGTGTCGTTTCAACGAGAAAGCAAGGAACGTTTCTATGTTGAGTTCTGCTGGTCGATATTTCTTTTACACTGGCCGTTTTGTAGGAGAACTGCAATGCATACGGGATGGCAGGCCTCGTCAGTCTGCTGTCTCGGGTGCGTTCTTGTTCTTCCTTGTGATGTGTTCGTGTATGGGGGCTGAGATACATCAGTTCCCGTTCTGCCGTCTCAGGCACAGCGAGCCATGTGATGTTAGTTTTGTGCAAGGGCTGGGAACGGGGTCTGAGGTAGTGGTCCTTGTTGCTGCCTCAGGTGTGTCTTTTACGGAGTACCATGTCATGTCATATGTGTGTGAGTGTGTAGATACATCTAGGGTAGCAGTCCTCGTCAAACTGTTGCGTTGGGTGCGTGTGCGTGTGCTAGTTGTTTGTACGTGGGACGAGGTGGGGATGCGTCATGGGGTAGCGGTTGTCGTCGTACCGTAATCTCATGCGCGTGCCTTGTTCTCCTTTGTGATGTTTCTGTTGCGCGGGGGAGCTCTCTCTGGGGAAGTACTCGTTCTGCTGCCCTCGGCGTGTTGCTCTCCTTCGCGCGGGTTTTGTCTTTTTCACCCCCTTCTTTTGTAGAGAAGTCACTTTTGTGCATTCGGGAACAGGATGGATCCCGACAGGCAGTTTCTCGTCGTCGTTCTGCTGCCACCGGTGTTTTCGCCTGTTCTCAGGTCTCTTTTTGTTTTGTTTTCCGACACACCAACTAAGCAATCTGGAGAATGTGAGAAGCTCGCCACCGCTGCACGCGGCGTTACACTTGCGCCTTCGGTGTTGCGTTGCGTGTGCAACCTATGCAAATCATTCAGCAAACGAACACCGCCTTCCTATCATCATTTTCAGGGGTTCTTTTTTATTCTGCGCTTTTTCTTTTACATAAGCGCCAGCTTGAAAGGAAATGCTCGACGATGCTGCCCGAAAAAGAACAGAAGGGATCCCAAGTGCTGTAACTACCGAACCACGTGTTGAACGGACGTGAGGTCATGCGGGTCTACCCCTACACGACAAATCACACAAACACAACAGGTCAAAAAATCCTGAGTGAGAAAACAACACACGGTGGTGTAAGCGAAGAACAAATCAGATTGTGTTTGTATTGTATTTGCCCCTTACCTCTATATTTCCCCCCTTCCATTCGGAGTCGAAGCAGCTACGTCGAGTATTTTTGCGCGAAACCTGTTGAATTCCTGCAGCCGGTAGGGGCGAGCTCTCATCAACCGTAAAATACTATTTTTTCGAGACATCGCATGTCTATTCGATTTTGCTGTTCTGTTATGTCCAAAAGAAAGCAACAAAGAATGCAGAAATATTCACAGAAATCCAAGAGAAAAAAACAGCGCTGCAACTCGGTCACATCATACATTGAACCGTAGGGAAAATGAAGGAGCAAAGCGCCTCCCCTGGTATCACCCCGCTGGTGCACAGTTGACAACCCCCTATCTTTGGCACCCTTGCCCTAGGGCTGCTTCGATTACTTGGCTGTTCGTGTGCGGGACGACCAAAGCAGTGCAAAGTTCGCCCTTTAGGGCTGACATCGGCATCCGCCACGAAATGCGACAGCGTCGAGTCGCGTTTGCAACGTTCCAAGCAGTAAGGGTTAGCTCTTTCTTTTGCTGCGCGAAAGCACCCCCCCCCCCCCCCCCCCAAAAAAAAAAAAAAAAAAAAAAGCTTTCAAACTTTAACTCTTAAAAAAGCAAACGGTTTAATTTGTGTTTCAACTAGCTACTAAGCATTCTAAAAAAAAACGCAACCCCCCACGAGAGGCAGTGTTCTGCCTGACATTAAACTAAGGTTCTCCCCCCAAAAAGAAGCACACAGGAAAATACGTAAGCCATACCAGCAGGAAAAACAAACAGCATAAAAAGTAGAGTGGCGTTTGTAACCAAGCTGGTTACCACTGCACAGTTTCTAAAAATAAATAAATTATTATGTGTTTTTCTTTCACTCGAAAAAGAGAGCTGGGAGGGCTCGATGGTTCCGATGGCCGCCCGGATCCGAACCATACCTCTAGGGGTTCGATCCATGGCGGGGCATATGCGGGAAAGTATGGCTCCGGACATTTTTCAAGGTCCAGGACAGAAGGGTAACCCAATCAACTTCCAACGGGAAACCCTGCCTAAAGGTAGGCGTCACCTCGAGGTGGGCCAGTCTGCCACGTGCTGTCGTTGCGGCCCGACTTCGAGGGGTGGCCGGCGGGGGCGGGACACGCAAACATACCCAACACAAAAAATATTCTGGGGGCATCTTTTCACTTTTTTCAAAAATTCTATCATCGGCCCAACGTGGCACCTGCCGCGTGCAAGTTTTCCGCTGCCAAAAAATGCCGCGATCTGACGGAACTTTTTCCTCAAAAAGCGGTTTAGCTCGGAAACTCTCGAGGGCTGGTTCTTTCGACCTCGAATACGCGTGGGAAATTCCACGGGAGAGGCGGGAGAGTGCACTATTTCTTGCGCGAGAGTTGGACAGGTGCAGTACGGTAACTGTTTCCCGAGGTTGACCTCAAAACCCCTTTCACGTAAATCAGGCTCGGGTTGTGCCGCCCCCATTCATGAAGGAAATGGATGAAAGAAAAAGAAAACAAAGGGGCAAAATCATACGACTTGCCCCGCGGACTACTACGGGGACAACCCCGCGAGGGAGAAAAGAAAAAGAAATGCGCCGAATCATCTGATGATCCCGCAGGTCTCGTCAGACTCCACAGCGGACGAAGCGCGCACCGGAGACAAACAGTGCGCGGGGCGAGAAAGCGACCGCAAGCATGGCACGACGGTAGTCGGTAGCGGCTCGTACAGTCTACTGTCACGGGCTGAGCAATACGATAATACACCAGCTATGGTAATACACGTCGGACGTCGCTTTCGGGTGTCTGCTCCAGCCTTCCCTGAATGCCAGCCCCTTACAGGAGTGCACAGTCATGTTGTATCATCCGCCTTGACTCTCTCGTTTGTCTGTGAATATTGCCCCGTTCTTCTTCTCGGATGTGTCTTGTCTCCCGAACTAGAACGACACCTACTACTATAGCAAGTTCAAAACATACCAGTAGTGCTTTACCCCCTCTCGCTATGGTTCGGTTTGGTATACCGTGCGTGTGTGCGTGTGTCGCCCGTGTTGGACGCATCGGGCTGTTATATGAGTGTATCCAGCGAATCAGATGATGGTCTTGATAGATCACATGCATCCACTCGATCGTTGTGCAGAACCGCATGCACGTGTGAATATTCCCAAACCGGTGTTTTCTCTTTGGCGCAAACTCGGTATTGGATTGAGGTGCCATAGTCTCCTGGGCTGAGGTGCCATAGTCTGCTTGTTGCGCGCGTGCACTGATACTGCCTCCTGGCTGTGATTCGACCCGGGGTGGCGGCGTTGCGTGGCACGCACGAAAAGAAGGGGGAAAACATGAAGAAGAACCGACAGTCTTCTCAAAAATTAAGAAGGATTCGACCGCCAGGGACTGGAACCAATACGGCGTTTTATTGCCCACAGGAGAATCTCCGACGCTTAGCGAAGGACTCGACTGTGACACACCTGCAGGACTCCTGCCAATAGCAGGAAGACTGTCGACCAAAAGGAAAAGAAAGAAGGTCGCTAGACACCAAACTGATCGTCCTTGGGGATCGACGGTAACCAGGGTTTATTCTAGGGGGTCCAACGGGGTCCAACTGTTTCCAGATTGTAGCTCAGAAAGCCTGTGTCCCGCTGCAATGATCACGTGTCTGCTATGTACGGTAACACCACCTTTACACTGTCACGCAATTGCACTTGAAATAGGAAGAGCAGGACTTCGCCTTAACCTGCAGGATTGTAATAAGTAGGTGAGGTTGACAACACCGCATGGGAAAAATACCTCCGGTTTCAGTGGATATGAGCCGGACCCCTCATAACTTGCACTCTTAAAACCGAAAACCCAGAATCCTGGAATATACCCTGGTCAACACACACAAATACTTTCACTCTAAAAAACAGCAACTACACCCGTCTTGGGGGTGGCGGTGAACGTTCCGCGTTCGCCATACATTCATTTCTTCTGCGACTACTACGACGATACGCGGGCCGGTGCGCGGGGGGCTGAACTAATAAAAGGGAGGGAACCAATACAAGTCACGCCCCCCCCCCGAAGAAGACTTGATGCTAATATCAAACACATGAGAGGCAAGTAGCGCCTGAACACGAAACTAAGATGTTCCCCCCATTCGGCCCGAAGGGCAAGAGTGCCGGTAGGAAAACGGGGGAAAAAAAAAAAAAAAAGAAATCGCCGGAAACACAAAAAACACTTTAAAAAACAAGTCAATCAACAATCCTCAGACTCGGGAGGGGGAAGGCGGGGGTTTTGAAGAAGCATCTGCTTTGTAGAAAACCTCTCGAAGGGGGCCTCTGAACGTGCGAGAGGAAAATGCGAAGAGTACACCCACGGCGCGCAGATGCTGTGTCTTCGACTACCGATGGTGTTCGCCCATTCCCCATAGACCGCGTTGAATGCAAGCAGAGGCATCGCAACCAGATCGCTTCCAGCCAATGGAAGTCAGAAATTGTTCCCGTTTGCCCATCTCCCGCCTTTTTTTTTTTTTTTTTGCTCTGAACAGACAGCGAGCCAAAGCGAACCACTTCGCAAAAAGCAAAGCACAAACGCAAAAGCAAAATCACATGGGAGGCAGTTGTTTGCATTCGATCGTCGGTCGTTATTGAAAAAAAAACAAGACGGAACAAGTTGAAGATGCTGCCTGTGTGGGTTTAGCGCCGTTTTCCGGTTACAGCTAAAGCACACAAAGACTCTAAAGAAACTTTAACAAAAAGAAGAAAGAAGAAAAAACAGGAAAAATCGAAAACAAAAAGAGCTTTTTTTGCATGGGTCACAATATTTCTTCACTCCATTATGTCACGCAAACGCTCATTATGTCACGCAAACGCTCATTATGTCACGCAAACGCTCATTATGTCACGGCTCCAAAAATATGGGACAGCACAAAAAAATGAGGATGTGTGATGCACATAAATGACACAAAAGTGAATAAAAATGGCTGCCAACCAAGTAAATGACTGATGCACAACCGAAAGTGAGTCGGAACACACGAGGAATGCTGTGCTGATGACGAAAGAGAAGGAGAAAGAGCGGTGCGAGGTGGTCCTCTGAGAGCTACTTGTTAGAACGCTTTGGTGCTGCCTTTGCTGCCATCTTTGGCGCTGCCATCGGTGCAGACGGAACGCCAATGGTGATATTTGCACGTTCACAAATGTACGAGAACGAATTGTTGCAGGAATTCACAGCAGACGGGGGTTTCCTGAAGGGAACTGCACCAAACGGGGCAAGGAATTCTCTGCAGAAGGCAAAGCCTGAGGGACCTCAGGCACAGAGGTTCATCTCTCGACTCTGAGGCACTCCAGCCAGCTCTGTTTCTGCGCTTTGCTGGCGTCTAGGACTCCGGATGAGCTCAAAGTAGACTCGAACTGCTCAAAAATTCTGCGCGCTCCCTTATCGGCATAGTGGTCTGTCACCTTAGATGCTCGTGGTGTCAGGTTTTTTGTAACGGACGATTCGGGGCAAAAAGGTTTTCTCACGGCTTTTTTTGCATGAGGCCATATTTCAGCGCGTAAGAAATGGCTGGGGAGTGACTCAATTTTGTGACCGATGCAAAAAAATTATGTTTTCCACTGAATAGAGGAAAAAGGCACTCTCGTTTTTTATTTTTTGGCCACTCGTGCCTCCCGGCACTCGTGGCCAAAAAATAAAAAACTCGAGTGCCTTTTTCCTCTATTATTCACAGTGAATAAATAGCTATTTGCGGAGGCTTCTGAAGGCCTTCCCCACCAGTCTTTTTTTTTGAAGAATACTTTTCCATCGCTCTAAGGAAGGAGAAGCAAAGCTTTTGCTGCACCCAGGAGAAGGAACCCAAAATGCGGAAGAGTTTGCTCCGTTGGCTCGCGCCTTAAAGAACAGCACCCCCCCAACCATTGTTCGCTCTGCCCCTTGTGGGGTTGGCTGTCTCTTCGGGCTTGTCCGTGTGTTCAGCGCAAAGCGCCACGCCTTGGCGCTTTGGTTGCGGAAGCCGGTTGCCGCTTGACCCGCTAGCGTTCTGCACTGCAGTACCGCTGAACACGTAAAAAGCTTGACTCCCGTGTGCGCAGGCTTTCCGCGCTGCGCTCAGTGTGCTTGGAATGAAAGGGGAAGCGTCGCTCCCGCCCCTCTCTCTCCGAAAGAAAAGAAAACCCGTGGCTTCTATCGTCTATTATCATCAAAAAAAAGTAAACCCAAGACTCTTCTCCTTCCTCCCCACGTTCTGTGCATCAAACTAAGATACCCACCCCGCGTTAGTTTACTCAAGGCTACCCCCGAGAAGCTACGCCACTTGCAGTCTAAACCCGAAGAAGATGTTGCGACTGCGATCATGGCATCGGTCACAAAAGTCCCAGCCAAATCAAGTGACACACGAATAGTGCACACCCATACGACGTAGTGAACGAAGTAACAGAAAAAAGACCTCCCTCACTGAGGAAGGACACAAGATAGACGCGACGGTAGCACAAAATACATGACACGACGACACAGAAAAACCAGGCTACAAAAATACGCACACCCTGCCCTGGGGTTTGTTGGTAGTTGTCGTCGGCAGCGTACTGCATGAAACTTAGGAAAACACGTGAATTCACCAGTGCGCGCAAACAAAATCTCCTTTTCTTTAGCCATACTTCAACTCTCTTGTTAAGTAAGAACCCACTTTTGACTGAGGTCGCCCGAAAAAGCGAGCGAGAGGTTGTCTGTGAGACTGTCAAAAACGCGTGTGTCTTGCCGACTGACAGCCAATGTCTTTTGAAACATTTTTAAAAAAAGCGTAGTAGAGGAAGGAATTCCCTCCAGAGCACTCTAAACACCCCCCGGAGTTTCAAGCGAACTGTCACTCCAAAGAAAGAAAGCGGTTTCCAGAGTTCTGTAATGAACTGAACCCCGGCATTTTTTCTACATAAGCGCCAGCTTGAAAGGAAATGCTCGACGATGCTGCCCGACAAAGAACAGAAGGGATCCCAAGTGCTGCTACCGAACCACGTGTTGAACGGACGTGAGGACCCAACGATGGTGACATACTCACGACGAACCACCTGTAAAGTATGTCAGAAGAACGGAGAGGCAGGCGCTACTCTCTCCACTCTTTCTCGGCCAGGGCTCTTACCAAAAAGAATGAGGAAGGTGAGACTGACATTCTTTGATCCTGCTGGGTTTGGACTATTAGTAACGCCGGAGTGACTGTCTACTTGCAACCCCGCCTCATCCCAAACTCTTCTGTTGTAGGCTCGGGTAGGTGCTCATCGTGCCATGCGCTTTGCTTCAATTCCCACAGTACGCCATAAGGGCACCGAAGCAAGACACACACCAGTTCTTGAAGGGGGGCATGCAAGGCCTGTTTTTTTTTTTTTTTTTCCCCGCTACAATTTCTGCTCACCAACTCTTTGCAGAGGGACGACGATGCTCTCCCGCCTCCTCCCCCCCAGTGTCTGCCACACGCTGCCAGAAACCTGCGACAAAAAAAAAAAAAAAACTGCATGCCGCTGGCCTAATTCCATCTTCTTTCTCTTTGAGAGTTGCATGCACTGCAATTTCTTTTTGTTGCAGCAGCAACTCCTGGCGGTGGCGCACTCGCTACTGGTATTCTCCCATCGCACCCTCCCTCGTAGGTATACATACCACATACAGCTACCAGTGATACGTAGCAGCACTAGCTAGCAGCGGTGATGGATGCATAGCAGCATCCTACCCTCACTTCACTACCTTCCCTCACTTTGATCATAGGTGTCACGGCAAGTTTTGGCAGCCGCTGCTTAACAAAATTTGACGTGGGCGGCTTTAGATTTACATCTGAATGACACCTCAACACAAAAACAAGTTGTCGACAACTAACAAGTAAAAGAATAAAACAAAACTACGCACTTCTTCTCCTGGAACCGCGAGGTTGCACGGTGGAGTACTCAGCCTCAGAAGGCTGGAGTTGGAAGACTTAGGTGCTACACCCGCTTTTTCGGGTGTGTGTCTTCACGCGATTTAGGTGAGGCGTCGTCTGCGCACTTAACCGTGGACAAGAAGACGAAACAAACCCCCAGACACAAAGATAGCTCAAAGCATCTGCAGAACAACACGAAAAGCCTCTGGGCAAACCCCCGTTTTCACACGTTCTTTTAACTCCAGCTTCTGAGACTGACACGGCCCACTTGTTACGGAATGTGCAAGTGATTCCACAAGTATATTCTATATCGTGGTCACAAGCCATGTCTCTTCACATGTGCCGCCTCATAACAAACTAAGTAGACCGTGTTCCACCGTGTGTAGTGTACCCGCGTGACAATCTAAGATCTCGACGGATATAGGGGAGCTGGATGCGCCCGTTACTTTTTTTTTCTTGTATAAGCACCTGCTTTGTAGGAAATACTTGAGGAGGCCGCCAGCTGCAAAATATCAAAGGAGGTAAATGTGCTGTAGCCCGCACGAAACACAGGTGAATCTGGGTTTCCCCCTCGAACCTTAAGCGCCCACATGTGGACCACACGTATTTTCTCTGAGACCGAAAACGGAGCGTAAGCCCTGGTGTGGCGGGCGTAAGCGTTCAACAAACTCCCTCGAGTATTTCTTTTTTTTTTTTTAGTATAAGCACCTGCTTTGTAGGAAATGCTTGAGGAGGCTGCCAGCTGCAAAATAATTAAGAGGTAAATGTGCTGCAGCCCACACGAAACGCAGGTGAATCTGGGTTCAGTGGCGGGCGTAAGCGGGCAACAAAAAAAGACCCACTTTGTAGTTGTATTGCTTCACCCCCTCTAGCCTCCTTCGAAGTAAGCACAAGGCAGCCCCTCGAGTATTTTTATGAAAACCCGAAACCGGAAAACCGCGGTTTCCGGGTTTCTTAAGTCCCCTGGAACACGGACCACGAGCCGCAGCGGCAGCCTCGATTCCGCAACGGAACCTGCGGACGCGGTGCCGCAGGAGGCGGTTCAAGACTCAAGAGGAAGAGAAACAAAAGGTTACCCACCGATCCTCTTACCTCGTGTAACCACCACTCTTACGACACTCAGAGCACAAAAGGATATCTTCCCACAACGACGAAAGGTCACCCGGAGACTTTAAAACCCCGGAGTTGCAAGCAAACTTTCACTCTAAAAACCGCCGCCCGCACCTGGCCGATTCCAGCACCCAACCACTTCAAGTTCAAATGCAGGAGAAGCCCTGCACGCACGTGAAGGCGCGCGACCCGGGAGCCAGACCTGAACTGTGAGTGTATGCAGAGCTGCGGAAACCCGAGACGGGAGAGGGACCTTTGCCACTGGCCCACCGCAACGATCTTGCGGCTCACCGGTGCAGTTTCTTGCATAAAAGACGCATCCCCCTCATGATGATCCAAGATCTCAACGGGCAGTGTGCGTGCGTTGCTTTCAAGCAATCGACCAACGAATCGTGTCTCAGCTCTCCACTGGATACCGAACGACTGGTTGGAGACCGGCGTGCAAGCGTGTGCAACTCATTGCTTAGCTTGGTTGCACATATCAAACGGAGCTTACTGCCACTTTACTCACCCTCCCCTTACGTTCGCCGGACCGGATCCATGGATGCAGCTAAAAGACCAGCCCCACCCCTTGTGAGGCAAGTAGCGCCTGGGCACGAAACTAAGCTCAACCCCCCCGGCCTCCTCTGTCAATATTCTAGACTTAGAAACACCTTCTTCTTCGGCTTCTCAGAACACCGAAACGGGTCACCTACTTCTAAGTTGGCTTATCGCACCGACACCGATATCAGACCGTACTCAGACCGCTGTCTAGGGGTGCACGACGCACTGGTAAATGCCATAACAAGTGTTTATACTGGTAACAGTATACACCAGCGATACTTATCAAGTGTTGTGCAGGAAATTGCACTTGCAAAAGCAGTTGCAAATTATGCTTTACAAGTGCTTCGCAAGTGGAGGTTTGCTACATCAGTAGTAAGCATTAGGGCGTTCGGCACCCCCCCACCCCGCTGTTGATTCACTTTTTTTTAGTATGTCAACGAGGAGCCCGCGGCTTGCATTCAAAGGCCCCGCTGTCGGAAGATCCCCAACCCAAGCACACTACAACTTCTGCCGCTCGAGAAAACCTGCCTAACGGAATCGACCGCCTTGGGTTGGCTTGTCTGACGCTTGCTTGTCGTCGGGAGGGGAAAACAAAACGAAGCGAAGACTAAGCGACTTCCTGAACGGCAATGAGGCCTGCCCAGGAGGTGCAAACCACCCCTCGGTGGGTAGTCTAACACGCGGGAAAATAGTAAGAGAATATCTCCGTAAGAAGGATCCCTTTTCCGCCCGCCCCTCTTTGCCGGAGGGGGGCGCGGGATGAAATTCCAAAAAATGGCCAAAAATGGCCAATCTAGTCTAGAGAAATCGGCAAACACGGCCAATATCTGGACAGTGCGGATTCTTGGCCCCGACCTGCGTGCTCGAAGAGAAAGCAGTGGCACACGTACTTGGTGGATACCAGGGGGGCTAGAACCTTCCGCAAGAGAGCGGTGGGTAGGCGTCTCCCACGGTACGGCGAACCCAGCAACTGCTCAGCGATGGCTGTGCGTCGATCAGGAGCGAAGTCAACGTGCCAGGGACCTGTTTGCAGACACTCAGGGTGTCCGTACCATGCCCATGGCACGAAGTGGACTCTCACCCTCTCTCTCCAGTAGGGCATGTGATGACCTGTCCCACGACGGTGCCAAGCCCAAACTCGCGTTCCCCGTTCGTGGGTTGAACAATACAACCCTGTTACAATTCCGCTTGTCTAGGTTTTGGGGATGAGCCGACATCGAAGGATCAAACAATTATCGCCCCCCCCGCGCTCTTCAAACCCAAGAAAACATTTTCCCCCTCGTGACAGTTCTTCTTGTCACTTCCGGCTGCACCCCTTGGACACGAAGCGATGCCGAAGGATGGTTAGGCCGTTGCTGTTCTCTCCGAAAATCGGTACTGAAGCGTTCCTCTTTCGCGTTGTGATGCGAGATTTGCGACGACCGAGAGGAAAACAACATGCGTTCCGAGTTGCAACGGGCAGGCAGGCTGGCCGACCGTGGCTGCATCGGACGGGACCTGTGCATTCGGCAGGCGAGTTGTTGTCCACACTCACCGACCCTTCCAGCGTCGCCGGTTTTGCTGTCAAATGAACCGACCCACCCTTTGTGGGATATATTGAGCGATTCTTCAGACGCCTTCAGTCAGCTCTCGTATCTCACCCCGGAAGAGGTCCACATGGACCAGCCTGTATTCAACCCCAAGAGGTTCGAATGCAGTATTTCGCCCCCCTAGCTCACGCCCGGATGTAGAGGTTTGAGGATAGGGTCTGAAGGCGACATGTCCCGATTCTCCTTTAATCATTCGCTTTGCCGGAGGTGTGGCTCAGGCGAAATCAGGGCGCGGAGCGTTCCGAACCTGTGAACATGCATGCCAACGCGACCAATCAGCCATAAGGCTGGTGACCGGAAGTTTCGCTCGTGGAAAAGGATCTTCTGTGCGCCGACCAATCTTTCTCCATCTCTTTCTTGGAAACTCGAAGAGAGGAACGCTTGCAGCGTGTTTCGGGAGGATGCCGAACGATGGCGTTCAATCATTGCCCGCCCGGCACGTGTACAAACAACCACGCCTATTCTTCTTCCCGGATCTCTCGCGGCACTCAATAATCGGGCACGTCTCTGGTACCCCCCGAAACCCGAAGTAACGACGTATACGAGAACTCCGCACACTACAAACTACGCAAAGTGTGATGGACCTTTCTTCGGAGGGGCTCACGCACTCAAAGATCGACTTATACGCACAAACTACGCAGGAACTCCGGAAAACGGGGTAAGGCTATGTATCTTTATACTCCATATGCAGCTGGTGGCTAAACTGAGCGTCTAAACGGCCCTGACAGGGCTTATCATGCAGGGTCAAAACCTTGTGTCTTTTTTAAACGCTGCCGCGGGGCCGATGCCCCCCCCAAAAATTGGGTTTTTTTTTTTTTTTGCTCAACTTCATCAAAAATTACTGCAGTGTTTGTTCCAAAATTTTTAAAATTTAAAAACCCCAATTTTTTTCCGGAAAGAAAATTGTGGCCATGTACCAAAAAGACACAAGGGTTTGACCCTGCATGTTATATAACTTGCCACTGCGGCGAAAACGACCAGTACACTTATGAATTGTAGCCCTCGCCGTTTCACAAACCCCGCGCGAACTACGCAGGAACTAAATTTACGCAATACGGAGGGTTCGGGGATACCAGTCTCCGCTTGCGAAACAGGGGCGGAACTTTTGCGCACGACATGCCAGCAGTTGAGAGGTTCGAGACGATCGGGTGGGGGGGGGGGGGGGGGGGGGGTTTGCTGGCTGCCAGCCAACGATAACAAGAAAGTGGAAAAAAGGAAAGAAAGAAAACACGACCCCGCAATTTTCTCGAAGAAAGCTTGATGCCAGCGTCTTACATACATGAGAGGCAGGGTCATGCCCAAGCACTAAACCAATGGGGGGTCGAACAAAAGAACTCTGGTTCGGACTTAGAAAAGAGGACTATGCTGACACAGCTGTCGTTGGTCTTTCCTCATTCCGGCGTGGGAGCGCTGTCTCCCTCTCACGCGTGGTATCAGTCCCGCTAGCCTCCGTCGAAATGAGCACAAGGCAGTCCCTCGAGTATTTCATGCGCTCGCACTCGTTCCCACCACCGCTCCGTCCGCGCGCGGCCGCTCTGCGGCTTTCGTCTTCTCGCTGCCATGGTGTGCACACTTTCGCCGCCGCTGCCCTGTGATAGATGGTGACCGACACCACTAGACCCGGCTTTCGCAGTTCGCTGCGGGAATTCGCACATCGGACTGTTTCAGCGGTGCTTGGTTTCAATTCGGACCCGGCAGCAGGGTGGGCCCGCAGTTAGTGAGAAACGATCCATCCGCAGCCGTTGGTTGCCAGGTTGAAATGGTTTCCCTGACCCTGTGGTCTTGCGTGTTGTGCTACAGCCTTCGAAACGGTCGTTGAAACCCGGCCGATCAAGGACAAGAAGATAGAAGATACCGTGCCAATTCCCGGGGGATATCAGGATTTCACACGTTGCTTTACCATGTGACAGAACATGTGTGCGTTAGACGCGCAACTTGTGATCACATGTAAACATACAGTTAAACCCCCATGCGATCACATGTTATCTACATAACATGTGAAATCGTCCGTAGTTTCCTTCGTATGCGGGTCTGCGTGACCTAAGATTTCCCGCCGGGCAATCGAGTGCGATTCGCAACCATTCCGGTCCCCGAAAGTGGGGCTCCCCTGTGTGCACTGTCTCCCGCACACTGAGGTAGATACGGAAAGATGCCAAAAAAGGGGGAGGGAAGATTCTGGTGAAGTGCGCCTCCCCCTTTTTTTGGCATATGATGGCTCTGCCCTCCTCCCCACTGACTTGAACGATCGAATCACGGTGCAGGGTAGTATGTTGAACACATACAATCCCAAGCACGTTCTTACACATGGGCGGCATGGAGACAGAACGGCTCCACAGCATCGCAACGTTCACGGTAAAGATCGAGACGTTGCCGTCAACGAAGGGGGAAAAACGGAAGCAGGGAAAAGACGCAGAGAGAGAGAGAAAACGAAAGGAAAACGAAAAGTCTGCCCGAAGTGTAAAAGAACGGAGGTAGCACAGACTACCAGACCAGCGGAGGCCACCGCAAAAAGATTTTTCTGACCTTTTCCTTATCCCTCAAAACCAGCACCAATAACAACGACCCCCGCCCGAAGATGACATGATAGCTAGCACCAGGCATTCATGAGGGAGAGAGAAAGGCACACGATTCCGCCCAAACACTAAACCAAGCGGGTTCAAACAAAAGCTAGCTGCTAGTGGCGCGAACGCTGCAGCACCCTCGATACATAACGAATTCCTCTTCCCCCCCTTCCCCCCCGTCCTGCCTAAACATCAAACCAAGTTTTTCCCCATTCCACTTTCTGAAATAAAGTCAGCTGCCTTCAGACGGGCTAGACTGACACTTGTCGTTGGGGGGAGGGTTCTTCATTCATCTCGCGCGCCTCCGGAGCGACTTACGCCCGCCGTAGCAGTGCGAAGAGAAGTGAGGAGACCGGAAACTCCCCGGAGAGATGGTCCCTGCACTCTAACTCGTCTCTCTCTCTCTCTCTCATCTTTCCAGCACGCGTACTGTCCTCTCTCTCTCTCTCTCTCTCTCTCTCTCCCACGCCAAACCAACGAGATTTTTGGCGTACGAAGCCGCCAGCTGAATCAGCCCTGCTGACGCGCAAACGGCAGCCGCAACTTCGCTATGAACCGATGGTTCAGCAGTTTGGGCACACCCTCCCGCCTAGAGGATCTCCTCGAGACGGCCGTTCGCTGCTTACCGAGTCCCCGGAAGCGGGGTTCCCTGCGCGCCCTTGCTCCCGCGCAGGTGGTAGGTGGCATTCCCCTCCCCGCCCATTTTCATCTCCCCCGTCGAGGAAGACTTGATGCTAGCATCAAACAGGCGTGAGAGGCAGCGTCCCGCCTAAGCTTTAAACTAAGATTTCCCCCCCGTCGGTCGCAGGAGTCTTTTTTGGCTCGCCAAAAGTGAGTAAAAGAGTGAATGACTACGTACAGTATTGAGTAGAGAAGAGTACGAGTGTAAAAGAGCGCTGGTGGCGCAAACTAGCGAACCGACGGAGACCACTGCCAAACAAATTTTCTCACTGTACTTGTTCGCTATCGGCCTCCGGGAGATATTTAGCCTCAGCAGAGGGATACCTGCCGATTTGCTCAGCATTCCCAAACTGAGCGACTCGTGCTAGCAAGGAGTTAACCAACATGGCTCGTTGCCTTTCCTGTTTCCTCACAACCAGCACCATCAACAACGACCCCTCCCCGTCTTAGGATAGTACAAGGGAGAAACCAAACCCGCGCACTTCCTTTTTTTATGGTAACAAGCTTGCTTGTCTATATCAAAAAGTGTCGGATGGCAGCGTGCTGTGTTAAATCGCTCAAAACAGGGTTTACACACGTACACACAAACAAAAAATATGCCGGCGGTGCCTACCCTAGAACAAATGGATCTTCCGAACGTAGATTGGGATACCATCCCAGTCGTACTATATCCGGCGAGCCGCTCGGCTGCTGTGGGACAAAGGCAATGCGTTTTTTCCTTAGACACCTTCTTCGAAGAAGGACTTGATGCATGGCGTCAAACCATGCTTCGACAGCGTTCTGTCGAAGCATTGCACTACGACTTCCCCCCCACGGGCCTTATCTCTCCGCGATGATTTTGCCTCTCGCAGCAAAAATGGTGGAAATGAGGTGTCGACAAAAAACCAGACACACCCGCTGTCGGATTCTCAAGCGAACTTGTGTCAACCGGAGACGTGAAAAACACCGGCTTCTCAAAATATTACGCAATGTCTGAACACGCAGTCTGAAAAGAAAAAAAAAAAAAAAAGCGACAAACGCCTCCTCTCCCTTTTCTTGTTCTGAATCGGAGCAGCACTCCGCTCTAGTGACACAGCAAACTAATCTGGCATGACCGCGCCTCGATAATCTCAAATGGCGGTGTTACCATACCATATGCTCGAAAGACATGGAGAGGGAATGCAAAACGAATCGGTCATGTGCCCATGACAATGCTCATCAGGAATCATCGGGCGATCCAGCCTGCACAGCGAATTTTCGCCGGCTTCGTAAAATGTGAAGCAGGTTTAAAAAAGCGATAGACTTCCTCTCTCCCACACACAGGAAATTATCCTGCATGGTTAAAAAAATATTTCTTCACCAAAAAAAAAAAAAAAAAAAGAAGAAGAAACCTCCACAAAATCATAGCCACAAGGCGACCGATTGGCAAAAAACTGCCGTCACTAAAAAAAAAAAAAGAAAAAAGAAACTTGGCCCTCAACGGTGCAAGCACCACGCTCTTTATACTCAAGAAATTGCCCACCCCCCCTTCTTCGTATCATCAGGAATCATCAGACGATTCTTTCCCTCCCGCTCAACTGAGGTTGCAAACGAGCTTTCACTCGAAAGCCGACTCTGGCCCCGCCCCAAGTGTCAACCGGAGGTTTGCAGCCACGCTTCGTAACACGCGAACCAGATGCCTGCAAGCGATAGACTGTTCCTCCCCTCTTTCTTATCACATGGCACTCAGGTTCCGCGCTGATGATGGTTGTCCGTGGCTGAAAGGACCGAAACACGGCGCATGCGGGACTAGTGCGTGTGTATTGAGCACATAGTCCAATAATCCAAGCACGAAGCACGGGTTATGCAATGGATGCCCTCTATCTTATCATCGGGCGCTTTGCCCGGCCCTAGCAGTCTATATAAAAAAGCGCCATGCCTCCTTCATCCACCTTTTTATTATCAGAACTCATCAGAGGGGATCCCGCTCCCTCGAGAAAGTCAAGCGAACCTTTTCACTCCCAAACAGCCCTCCCTCAACTGTGTCTACCAGAGGCTTGAAACACCAGCAGGGGGTTATGCACTGCAGCGGTTGGGTGAGGTAACCAGGGATTTATATATGGGTCTGGGGCTCGGGGCCACCCCGAGCGCGAAAAAATTGAATTCATTTTGGGCTGGGGGTTGGGGTAGGGCCGGGTCAAGGATCAGCGGGGGTGAGCCACAGGGGAGGGACGAAGCCATGGCGAAGTGGCGAAAGCCATGGCGAAGCCATGGGGGCGGGAAGGGGAAAGAGGAGGCAGGAGGGCCAGGGGCGGGAGGGCCAAAGGGGGTGGTGGGAGGCGAGACGTTGACTACCAAGTCTAATTAAATTTGGGATCGGAAATTGAACGTTGAATACCAATTCTAATTAGATTTGGATCCAATTGAACATTGACTACCAATTCTAATTAGATTTGGGATCGGAAATTGGACGTTGACTACCAATTCTAATTAGATTTGGATCCAATTGAACATTGACTACCAATTCTAATTAGATTTGGGATCGGAAATTGGACGTTGACTACCAATTCTAATTAGATTTGGATCCACTTGAACAGTGACTACCAATTCTAATTAGATTTGGGATCGGAAATTGGACGTTGACTACCAATTCTAATTAGATTTGGATCCAATTGAACATTGACTACCAATTCTAATTAGATTTGGGATCGGAAATTGGACGTTGACTACCAATTCTAATTAGATTTGGATCCAATTGAACATTGACTACCAGTTCTAATTAGATTTGGGATCGGATAATTGGACGTTGACTACCAATTCTAATTAGATTTGGATCCAATTGAACATTGACTACCAATTCTAATTAGATTTGGGATCGGAAATTGGACGTTGACTACCACTTCTAATTAAATTTGGGATCCGACATTAGACGGAAATTGGACGTTGACTACCACTTCTAATTAAATTTGGGATCCGACATTAGACGTTGACTACCAATTCTATTTAAATTCAGAATCGGAAATTGGACGTTGACTACCACTTCTAATTAAATTTGGATACGACATCAGACGTTGACTACCGATTGTAATTACATTTGGAATCCGAAATTGGACGTAGACTACCATTTCTAATTAAATTTGGGACCCGAAATTGGACGCTGACTACCAAGTCTAATTAAATTTGGATACGCCATCAGACGTTGACTACCGATTGTAATTAAATTTGGAATCCGAAACTGGACGTTGACTACCAATTGTAGTTAAATTTGGGATCCGAAACTGGACGTTGCCTACCAATTCTAATTAATTTTTGGATTTGGCATCAGACGTTGACTACCAAGTCTAATTGATTTTGGATCCGAACCTAGACGTTGCCTACCAATTTTAATTAGATTTGGAGCCAACCCTGAACGTTGACTACCAATTCTATTTAAATTTGGAATCGGAAATTGGACGTTGAGTACCGATTCTAATTAGATTTGGGGTTCGGCATCAGACGTTGACTACCGGTTCTAACTGAATTTGGATTCAATACTAGAAGTTGACCGGTGCGGAAATTCTTCGCTGTACCGTACCGTGCGCTGGGGGGCGCTGCCTCGGTGTGCGCGCTCGGATCGGCGCCGCGCCAGGCGGCTACCGAAAGCCACTCGTTTGTATGTAAATTAGTATTAGCATTCCAAGCCTTCGACGATCTGCTCCCATCAACCTCCCCGCAGGTGGACACATCAACGAGGGGGGCCAGCTCCTTCCGAAGCCAGAAGTGGCTTCGGAAGGGCTTTTTTCACCTTTTCATTTTATTTTTTGTAAACACCTGCTTTGTAGGAAATGCTTGAGGAGACTGCCAGTTGCAAATAGATCAAAGGAGGTAAATGTGCTGTAGCCCACACGAACGCAACGCAGGTAAATCTGGGTTTAGTGGCGGGCGTAAGCGTTCAGCAAAAAAGACCCGCTTTGTAGTTGTATTGTTTTCTCCCCTCAAACCTCAAGAAGAAAAAAAAAAAAAAAAAAAAACGCCAAAAAGCTCGAAAGCATAACACCTCCTGGGTGCAAAGAAGAAGGGAGACGAAAAAAAAAACTACACTCCATGAAGGAATGTACTTGGTGTCGGTCACAAACTGTCCCGACATGGCTAGCCATAACCCATAATTAAAGCGTGCACCAAATATACAACCCGTAACCATATAGCCCTTTCTTGCTCAGCTAAGAGAACCCATTCATCAACGGTCACACGGAGACCCTAAACCCCCGGAATTCAAGCGAACTTTAACTCTAAAAAAGGCGAATAATCGGCATCAGACCGTGCCCTCGAGTACCATTCAAACAGACAGGCAACATGACTGAGCGAAGATCGCTGGAAGTACAAAACAAAAAAAGCAGCAACAAAGCATTAAAAACAAAATCGAGTCGAAAGACACCAATCTGTACGTCCATTCGGGATCGTCGGAAACACAAAAAAACTTTACTCTAAAAAAAAGCAGCAGAAAGCTTTCACTCTATAAACGAACTTGCCACCCAAAGGAAAAAAAAAACTAAAAAGCTCAGCCGACTCCTCCGTTCACTGAAGGACTAAGAGGTGCGCACACCGCCACGGTGTCGGAAAGGAGGCCGAAAGCCGCCGATCTGGCAGCAAGGCGCCCGTGCGGGATCGTCGGACAGAACGAAAAAAAAGCAAATAGTCCTGAATCCCCCTCGTGGTTGCTTTGCGGGAGGCGTTTTTTTTTTCTTCTTATTTGTTTCCTTTATTCTTCAGGCATTTGGCGCGACAGTATGTGCGCGAGAGAGGCCGCGGCCGATCTATTAACCTACGATTTCCGCATCTCCTCGTGCCGTCCCTAAGAAGCCTGCCGCTCTTCTGCATCCCTCGGAGCACTCATTTTCCAGGCATTTTGCGCGACAGCATGCGCGAGAGAGGCAGTGTTCTGGCCGATCTATTAACCTACGATTTCCGCCCGCCCCCACACCTCCTCATGCTGGCCCGTAGAAGCCCTCGGAGCACTCACTCCCTCTCTGTTTCCTTTTTTCTTGACAAAGAAACTTTGTTGCGCGTTTCTTTGAAGACCAATACTCCGAATGGTCCTCGGTTGATCGCCAGCCAAAAGTTAAATAGCAAACGAAGCTTCTTTATGGGGGGTGGGGTTATCATCTCATACAACATCCACCAGGAAAGTAGCGGGATCGTCGGAAGGAACCTACGAAAGGAACCGAAGCCGCCTCCGTGTGGGCTGGTCTGACACTTCGCTGGGATGTTAATGCACCCGAACCGCGATTTCTTTTTTGTGTGAACAATGCATTTGTTGGTACTAAAAATTGGTAGTTGACCGGAACTAACGGTTGCACATTGAGACGATGCCAAAAAAAAAGAGGGGGAGAAACCTTAGTTGCTTGGCGTAGGTAGGGGTATTTTTTTTAATACACAAGCCAGCTTGGAAGGAAATGCTCGACAGTAGCCGCCAGACAAAGAACCGAAGGGATCCCGAGTGCTGTGACTACCGAACCACGTGTTGGACGGACGTGAGGTCTACCCCAACACGACAAATCACACAAACACAACATGTCAAAAGTCCTGAGTGAGAAAACAACACACGCGAAGAACAAATCAGGTTGTGTTTGTATTGTACTTTCCCCTGTACCTCTATATTGCCTCCCTTCCATTCGGAGTCAAAGCAGCTACGTCGAGTTTTTTTTTCGAGCAGAAACTCACAAGTCAAACGGAGACTTCAAAAAACCGACCGCTTACTACATGAAACAGTCTAGAAAATAGCTGAGTAATAGTTCGCAGTCACGCATACCTCGCATGCACATCATCGCCGGATTCTTTTCTCGAAGCGCCCCCATCCCCCTGGTGCTATCATAAACCATGCACGAGGGGCAGTGTCGTGCCTGTACACATTAAACTAAGATTTCCCCCCTTTTGGCACCCTACCAGCATTGCCTCCCTCCGGCGCTTCTCGCTCATCAGAGCAAAGCCCCAGCCACCGGAAATCGCGCGTCTCTTCGAAAAACCGAAGGAGGAAAACCCACTGCCAAAAAAAAAAAAAAAAAAAAAACAACAACACGCAGTAGGAAAGTTTTTTTTAAACATAAGCGTCAGCTTGAAAGGAAATGCTCGACGATGCTGCCCGACAAAGAACAGAAGGGATCCCACGTGCTGTATCTACCGAACCACGTGTTGAACGGACGTGAGGTCATGCGGGTCTACCCCTACACGACAAATCACACAAACACAACTGGTCAAAGTCCTGAGTGAGAAACCAACACACGGTGGTGTAAGCTAAGAACAAATCAGAATGTGTTTGTATTGTATTTGCCCCTTACCTCTATATTTCCTCCTTTCCAGCGTTATTTCCATTCGGAGTCGAAGCAACAACGTCGAGTAGTTTCTTCTTTTTTTCCTGTTTTCCCCTGGAGGCCGCGAAACGAAATCTGCCCTTGCTGGAAGTAACGCTCCTCCCCAACCCCCCGGAGATGAAGATCGCTGGGGAAAATCGGAGTGCGGGGAAAAAGAAAACAAAAAAACAATGGGGATCGACGGTAACACAAAAACGGAGAATCCATTCTCCCTGTGCAGCAGGAAAAGAGGAAAAATAGCAAAGGATGCGGGGGGTGGAGTTGAAAATAATTCAAAAAGGAAAAAGTAATAATAATCAAAAAACGCTAAAAATCATGAACGGTCACACGGAGACCCTAAAACCCCGGAATTTCAAGCGAACTTTAACTCTAAAAAATGCAAGTAGTATAAACAGAATGCCACCTGTTCTCTCTTTCTCTCTCTCTCTCCCCTCTCCTGTGTCTCCTCTTCACCCATGAAAATCACGCTACGCTAAGCTGAACTCCACAAGCATACAAAAGGTCGAAAGACACCAATCTGTACGTCCATTCGGGATCGTCGGAAACACAAAAACAAAAGGTCGAAAGACACCAATCTGTACGTCCCACGGGATCGTCGGAAACACAAAACGCGGAGAATGTCTGGTCGGTACCTTGACATCCCACACGATTCCACTTGTTCAGTGGGGGTTCCACATGTTTCATACCATGATACCTGTACCGTGTAGCCACGCTCGGTATGCAAACCGGGCCAGCTGACGGAGACTTCCGTGTAGACCAGGGTGTTTTCTACGGGGGGTATGGTAAAAGGTTTCCACTCAACACATCTGACCCAGGTTTTCCCCCCGAGGATCAAACCGTTCAGGGGATTAGCTTCTATATCCACATTTGGACTGTCAGTCCAAAAGTGGAAAAGCCGGCGGGGAAAAAGAAGAAAAAAAATTGCACTACACCATCACCCAGGCCCCCGGCAGAGGTGGCCAATCTGCAATCCGAGGAACTCAGGGCCCAGGATTGTCGTGAAGATACGTCGCGTTGCGCTGTGTTGAGCCCTTTCCTGAGTGAGGACGCAAAACGCCCTCAGCGGTCCAATCTTCTTGGAAAATGGGCCGGAAACCAAGCTAAGGCCCTGATCAAACCACCGAGTCCTCGAAGAATTCCCCGAAAACAGTTGAAGAACAGCTGCAGAGACCAGGATACCAGCCATACCCACACCCAAGGAAGGAACCGCAACCCGCCTTGACTGTCGACCGTAGACGCAAAAACACGGATCCTTTAAAACCCGAAACAATCTGTAACATGGTATTGTCACTTGTTTTACCTCGAGAACAGAGTGGATCGTGCATCATATAGATACCAAGACGACAGAATCTCCAGGTATGCACAGATATAAGTGCAAGCCCCCGAAAAAAAGACGAAGAAATAACTGCCAACCAAAACAATCATCCTGCATATAAGCGTGCTTAACGCGTGCATGCGGTGTGAAGGTCGGGGGGAGCCCCGGCCTTCTTTTCAACACAAGTAAAATAATAAAACAAAACTTTTCATCCCCTAATCCGTGCCTCGTAACACACAGCCGCCGATCAACACGAAACCACCCAGAAGAAAAGCCAGGCACCGGGATCTTCCTGACGAGCACGCAACCCGGTGAACTTAATCAAGAGTCGAAGATTAGCGTCGAAACTTCCTGGCTTTTCACGCCGCAGCAGAACGACCACACCCTACCCAAACCCAAGCACCCTCTAAACGCGTTAGGGGACTTCACAAGGTTTCACAACGGAGTGACACAACACCCGAAACGAGTCGCACTCTTTTACTTTTCTCAACCCCCCGCCATACCCAAGCCTCTACGGTCAACCGGAGACTTTAAAATACCGACCTTCTAATCCACAAATAACGCTAAAACTACGCATTTCTTCCCGTTTTCACACTCCTTCTTTTCGAAAAGCAAGTCTGCGCATTTCTTCGCTTTCAGACTTAGAAGACGACGGAGGGGAAGGAGGGTAAAAAGAACGTGCTCGTCATGGGTTCTGTATGGCACTGTACTTGTCATACTTAATGACCGGTACCTGATGCGCAGACCATCTCAGCTGTACCGCAACCACACTTCCTCCGAGTTTAAACCTGAGAAAGTGAAAGGGTCTCAGGATCTGGAACAGGCGCCATCGACCGCAACCAGCATACACCAAACGGCACCACAAAGCTCAGTAAAAAAAAAAGAAAAAACACTGTTACCCAAAAAGAAAAAAAGTAAGTTGTCGACAACGAAACAGTAAAAAAAAGAAAAAAAGAAACCAACACGCGAGTATTCTTCCTCGATCAACGTCAGGGAAAACTCGCCGCAATGTCCCTTTATGGTTTTGTTCCTGCCTGTTTATTATTGTTATTTTTACTTCACGTCAGCAAACGCGTAGCCAGATGCCAGCCGCAATTGAAGTGGAAACGGTTTCATGATGGACTCCCTCTTCACTTTTAGAAGCACGCGCAGCACACACACTCTCACACCTACACACGCGCACACGGAAAGGCCAATTAACTATTCACCGCAGAACTACCACTGTTCCACGATTCCTGCTGAAGGCTCCCGCAACACACACAAACCAGCCGAACCGAAGTTTCCGAGATCTTCCGTCAGTGCGGACTGTCGGGAACATCCTATCGCCCGGAGAACCCCTTTCCGACCCAGCGACCTCCACAGGGGTACCCCGTACGAAGTCGTTAAATGGCCCATTTCTTAGATATCATGCAGGGTCGAAACCTTGTGTCTTTTTAAAACGCTCCCGCGGGGCCGATGGACCCCAAAAAAAAAAGTTGGAAAAAAAAAATTTGCTCAACTTCATCAAAAATTACTGCAGAGTTTGTTCCAAAATTTTAAAATTCAAAAAACCCATTTTTTTTCCGGAATTTTTTTTTTGCCATTTTCAAAAAGACACAAGGTTTTGACCCTGCATGATATGCCGGAAAGTTGGGATGGGTGCGTCGAAAACTGCTTTCAAGGGCGGGAATGAAAAGATACATCATGCAGGGTCAAAACCTTGTGTCTGTTTGGTAACAGGGGTTTAGACAGTGGCTTATATATGGGTCTGGTGCTCGGACCAAGTCCGACAGTGATTTATATATGGGTCTGGGGCTCGGGGCCACCCCGAGCGCGAAAAAAAAAAAATTGCCTTAATTTTGGGCTGGGGGTTGGGGTAGGGCCGGGTCAATACCAACCGGGATCAGCGGGGGTGAGGGACGAAGCCATGGCGAAGTCATGGCGAAAGCCATGGCGAAGCCATGGGGGCAGGAAGAGTAAAACGGAGGCGGGGAAAGAGGAGGCAGGAGGGCCAGGGGCGGAGGGCAAAAGGGGGTGGTGGGAGGCGAGACGTTGACTACCAAGTCTAATTAAATTTGGGATCGGAAATTGAACGTTGACTACCAATTCTAATTAAATTTGGGATCGGAAATTGGACGTTGACTACCAATTCTAATTAAATTTGGATTCAAAATTGAACGTTGACTACCAATTCTAATTAAATTTGGATTCAAAATTGAACGTTGACTACCAATTCTAATTAAATGTGGATTCAAAATTGAACGTTGACTACCAATTCTAATTAAATTTGAGATCGGAAATTGGACGTTGACTACCAATTCTAATTAAATTTGGATTCAAAATTGAACGTTGACTACCAATTCTAATTAAATTTGAGATCGGAAATTGGACGTTGACTACCAATTCTAATTAAATTCAGAATCCGAAATTGGACGTTGACTACCAATTCTAATTAAATTTGGATTCAAAATTGAACGTTGACTACCAATTCTAATTAAATTTGGATCGGAAATTGAACGTTGACTACCAATTCTAATTAAATTTGAGATCGGAAATTGGACGTTGACTACCAATTCTAATTAAATTTGGATTCAAAATTGAACGTTGACTACCAATTCTAATTAAATTTGGAATCCGAAATTGGACGTTGACTACCAATTCTAATTAAATTTGAGATCCGAAATTGGATGTTGACTACCAATTCTAATTAAATTTGGATTCAAAATTGAACGTTGACTACCAATTCTAATTAAATTTGGATTCAAAATTGAACGTTGACTACCAATTCTAATTAAATTTGAGATCGGAAATTGGATGTTGACTACCAATTCTAATTAAATTTGGATTCAAAATTGAACGTTGACTACCAATTCTAATTAAATTTGAGATCGGAAATTGGATGTTGACTACCAATTCTAATTAATTTTGGATCCGACAATAGACGTTCACTGCCACTTCTAATTAAATTTGGGATCCGACATTAGACGTTGACTACCAATTCTATTTAAATTCAGAATCGGAAATTGGACGTTGACTACCACTTCTAATTAAATTTGGATACGACATCAGACGTTGACTACCGATTGTAATTAAATTTGGAATCCGAAATTGGAAGTTGACTACCAATTCTAATTAAATTTTGGATTTGGCATCAGACGTTGACTACCGATTGTAATTAAATTTGGAATCCGAAACTGGACGTTGACTACCAATTGTAGTTAAATTTGGGATCCGAAACTGGACGTTGCCTATCAATTCTAATTAATTTTTGGATTTGGCATCAGACGTTGCCTACCAATTTTAATTAAATTTGGAGCCAACCCTGAACGTTGACTACCAATTCTATTTAAATTTGGAATCGGAAATTGGACGTTGAGTACCGATTCTAATTAGATTTGGGGTTCGGCATCAGACGTTGACTACCGGTTCTAACTGAATTTGGATTCAATACTAGAAGTTGACCGGTGCGGAAATTCTTCGCTGTACCGTACCGTGCGCTGGGGGGCGCTGCCCCCCAGACCCCCCTCTCTTACAAATTAGCTTAACCATTTCGTCTGATTCTTGTTCCAACACTGAGGTTGGGTGGGTTAGCCTGGGCTGGCCTGGTAGTGCTTGCCTCTTGGCTACCAATTCTAATTAATTTTGGATCCACCACAGGACCCCGAGGGCGAAAAGGACTTTTCTGCAGAGGAGGAAAAGCTATATAAATCCCTGCTCAGCCTGGACGAAAAAAAAAAAAAAACTTAGACTCTCGTATCATCAACTTCCACGGCCAACCGGATGATCCAAGTTTCCGGCCTGCTCGCAACAATACCGACAACCCCCAACTCTCACGAAAAGTTTGCCCAAGGTCTAACCGGGGACTCTCAAAAACCGGAGAAACAAAAGAAAAAAAATACAGAGTGAGGTAACGTACAGACAAGTACTGGATGAATTTGCAGCCCGCAACACAGCAGTCATACTGTCTGTTTGCGCGCGAGTCCGCTATCAGGAGCCCAGCGGAAAAGCAACAGAATGGGCCACTTGGCTAATGCACGAGATCAAGTCTAGCTCGAAGATACGATAACACGGAACATTTTCTTTTGGGAACCCCACCGATCACCACAAGCACGCACTAAGCTGAACTTCACAAGCATCCAAAAGGTCGAAAGACACCAATCTGTACGTCCATTCGGATCGTCGGAAACACAAATAGTATGACCGCTTTCTTTTGTACGCGCGACCAGCGGAACTCACCCTGCTTTGGTAAGTTTCATGTAGTACGCTGCCAACTACTAGTTTTCAGTAGCCAACAATGAATGGTTAACACAAGGATTCTCAAGCGAACCATAACTCTGAAAAAGACAGGCGCTCCGTTTTGTTTGTGCGTGCCGGGTGATCGTTTTCCCACTTGTATTTACCCTGTGTATATTCAGGTAAGGAATTCTGATCAACCACCAAAACACGCTGCCTACGTCTTTTTAGGCTGCACAATACATTGAAGGGCAACCCGCAAGATTGTTAGTACTAAAAACAACAACTAAGGTACCCACCGACCCTCTTACCTCGTGTGACCACCACTCTTACGACACTCAGAGCACAAAGGATATCTTCCCATAACGACGAAGGTCGCCCGGAGACTTTAAACCCCCGGAGTTTCAAGCGAACTTTCACTCTAAAAAGGTGTCGATCACAAGAGCCATGGACTTTGCAAAGCACATAGGAAAAAAGAGCGCGCGCTAAAGTAAGTCGAATCGTCGGCAATAGGCAGCAAAGATATACACACAAACATACTATACCTTAAAGGAGCCTTTATGACTACGGTCACCCGGAGATAAAACCCCGGATCCCTAAGCGAACTTGCACTCTAAAAATATGTACCCAGAGAGCCGCAGTCCCTAGTATGGCTTTGTGTTCATTCCTGACTGACAGAGTCCTGTTCCCACCCGTTTTTGGGTTAACAATGCATTGTTGGTACTACATAATTAGTAGTTGGTAGCGTACTGCATGAAACTTACCGAAGCAGGCGAGTTCCGCTTGTGCGCACAAACAAAAGAAAGCGCCATACTAATTTTTACTGCTCGGCCACATTCTGCCTCCATGCATGAGAGGCAATGCCCGCCTGAAGGCCAACGATTTCTTCTAGACAAGGAAGGAAGCCTTCAACCCATTCCAACTTCCTTTCTGCAATCCCCCCCCCTCACCCCTCAACCGCAAAACAAAGTTGTCGACAACGAAAGTAAAAAGAAAACGGTAGCAGTCTAAATTTCGAAAGCGCACTTTCACTCCAAAGAAAATAAATTCGCACCTTTCCGCTTCTGGCTCGGGACACCAGCCTATCTAGTTCCAGAGTGTGCCTTGCATTGGCACCCCCGCACCCTCCCATCTTCGCTCATACAGGACAGGCAAAAAATAGTTAAAACAAAGGGGGGGGGGGCCTGGGGGGCACAGTGCACTTGTCAAGGATTTTTTTTTGACTTTGACTAGTGGTTTTACGAGTCAAAACTTTGACTGCAGTAAAATGACTAGTCAAAAATACCTTTGTCACTTTTACTACAGTCAAAATTTTTGGCTGTAGTGCACCGCGGGGGGCGGGTTCCAACGGGGTGGGGGAGCGAGTGAGTATTGTGCCACTGACGCACTCACCCAGGGCCACGCAACACGCGTAGCCAAATGGGCAGCCGAAGAACGCCAACGAGCCGGACACACATCCACTCGGTTATAGCGGGTAGAAGCAGGGGGGTGGGTAAGAGTAGACCAAGCAAACAAACCGGTGGCATTCTGTTTTTTTTTTTTTCTTCTTTCTTCTTCTTCGCCTCGTTCTTCTTCAGCTTAACCAAAAAGAACATGAAAAATAAGTGTAGTGGGGGGGGGGGAG